>JAJPUD010006157.1:30925-104851 GCA_023553655.1 Myrmecobius fasciatus
TCTGAGACAAGCTTCTGCAGCAAGGAAGTCCCTTGGGCTTCCGTGAGGAAAGCCTTTGGCTTTAAATGCCAGACCCTGGAGGATGCACTTTGCCCTGGCCAGTCTAGAGCCAGTAGAGTTGATGGGCAGACCTGGTGTGGAAACCTTCCTCCTCTTCCTCCATGTTGTCGGGATCGCTCCCAGGAGGAGCTGAGGCTTCAGTACTTAGAAGTATTGTGTTTCCTCTTGGGTGCCATGTTTGTAGTTGTTGTCACCATTGTTATTGTTTGCTTGTTTGGGGGTAAATGACTTGCAAGGGTCACACAGATAATAAATGAGTGTCTGAGGCTGGACTTGAATGGCTTTTTCAGAAGTGACAAAGCTTAGGGCTGAATGATCCAGGGTCTCTCATGGGGTCCCCCTTGGGTCCAGCTCCAAGGCTAATAGACAAAAATTAGAGGCCACTGGTAACCCAGGATGGTAGAGAGTGAGTGGGAGCAGGAGTCTGAGATACTAGTCCCAGCTCAACCACACACAAATAAAGGTGTTCCCTTAAACAGGTCCTATGCTACCTAATCAGAAAATGATGAGCTCAGGGTCATAGCAAGGACCTCAGAGGTCATCAGGCATCTTCTTCTGGCCCCTCATTTTACAGAAGAGGAAAATAAGAGAAATGAAGTCGTTGACCCAAAGTCATACTTCTAGTAAATGGTGAAAGTGGGTTTTGAACACGGGTCTGTGACATCCGATGAAGCATTTCCCCAGGAAATCTTATGAAGTTCTCCTCAAGATCCAAAATCTGGGCAGAGAATGTGACTGATCTCATTGACACTCCGCCATGGTGTTTGTCCTAGAGATAATACAAATAATTTATTATCTATTCCTAGACAGCCGGAGAGTGGCTCTCCTCCTTGAAGATGTGCCTGACCGCCCCCCCAGATTGCTACTTTCTTTTTCTTACCCGTCTCTTCCTTGACTTTGTCTAACCTAGGAGCTCCTTGACTGGTCTTTCCACCCTCGACATCTTTCATGGAAACCACAGCACCTGTGCGATCCTTTTCCCCACCCCTCTGGTTAACACAGTTGTTGCTTGGATCCTTCGAATCACGAGAGAGCATTTGTGGTCTGTTTAATTTTCCCGGCGTGGCAATTAACAAAAAATTAACCTAGAAGCAATGATAAAACCCACTGAGTCATTATCCATTTTTTGCCTTTCATAGACCATAAACATACCAATTGAGGGCAATTGATTATCCTCAGGAATTTTTTTTTTAAAAATCACAAACCTATGAAATAGTGTTTCAGAGCAAGGCTTAAGCTGCCCATTTATAGCCAGATCTCCTCCTCCTCCTTTCCTTGGTGCAGCATTGGGACCTTGGTACTACCTGAACCCTCGCAGGATACACTGTCCTTTCTACCTCCTCTAGCATAGACTGGCTGTCAGGAGGGAAGCTGTTGCATCTGTCTGAAGGTGAAGGGCAGGACTTCCTCTTCCCATTGGCTTCTCCTAGCAACTCTCTGTCTGTATTTCACTGTCTTGGGCTGAGAACTTATTCAGAGAACTGGAGAATCTCAGAGCTGAAAGGAGCCCCAGTGACCTCAGTCTAGTCCAACCCACATCAGAAAAAAAAAAAGGGAGGCTCTCTACAGCCTTCCCACCAGCTGGTCATCCAGTCTAGGCTTGAACACCTCCACGATGGGGAGCTCCCTACCTCCTCATTCTATTTTGCTGTGTCTCATGGTTGCTAAGTTTGTTCTGACATCAAGCCTAATCCCTTTTCCAGTTCTACCTGTGACTCCATGTCTCTCTCTGATGATTCCCTTCCAGACAATTGAAGATAATATTCACGTTCCCCATGAGTCTTTGCTTTTTTAGGATAAATGCCCCCAGCTCCTTCGGACAAAACTCACAGGGATAGACTATGACTGTTCTGACTTCCCTCCTCTGGATACTGTCACTTACCAAGGGCCTTCCTAAAATGGTGCAAAAATCGCATCTTTGCTCAGAAAGCAGGGATCTTTTGCCGTTACCCCAAAAATGAGGGCTAGAGAGTTTGGGGAGTGTGGGTCCCCATTTGTAAGATACTCATTAACATTTTTAATAATAGCTTTTTATTTTTGAAATGTGTGCAGATGGTTTTCAGCATTCACCATTGCAAAACCTTGTGTTCCAAAAGTTTCTCCTCCTTTCCCCTACCCCTTCCTCCGGACTTTTTATTTTCAGAATATGTGCAAAGGAGGCTTTCAGCATTCCCCCTGCAGAATCTTGTGCTCCAAATGTTTCTGCACGTAATCCAAGATGTTCCCCAATCATTCTTAAGCCTCACCGCGCTCCAGGATCTGCCCTGGGCCCCAAGGACACAAAGACAGACACGGAAGTGTCTGCCTTACCAGAGTCATGGATTCAAGCCCAGATGAACTCCCCCACGCTCCCACTTTTCAGAGGAGGAAGCTGAGGTTGAGGGATTTGCCCAGGGTCTTGCAGACAGTGTATGAGGCAGGATCTGAACTCGGGGCCTCCGTGCTCCATCCACCATAGTGCCACCTCAGGGACTCTGGTACTTGGCAGTTACGGGTAAGGGGGGGGGCTTTCTTTTCTATGGGGACTGTGATTACACACCATGGAGAGGTCACGGGTCAAGGCCCACAGCAGGCGGGGGGCGTCCTCTGAGGGCCTGTGTCCATCCCCGGCCCCCCAGGTTCATCCGGCTCGGGGACAGGGAGTGTGAGTTCCACCCCCGCTTCCGGCTCCTCTTGCACACCAAGCTGGCCAACCCTCACTACAAGCCCGAGCTCCAGGCTCAGACCACCCTCCTCAACTTCTCCGTCACCGAGGACGGCCTGGAAGCCCAGCTGCTGGCGGATGTGGTCAGCTCGGAGAGACCGGACCTGGAGAACCTCAAGGTGGGAGAGAGACAAAAGCCGCCTCGGCAAGCGGGGGGGGGGGAGCGGGGAGGGAGCCAGCGCAGCACTCCAGGGTGATCCAGGGCAGCTCAATCGCCCTCTCAGGGCCCCAGAACGAGAAGGTCCCTCAGAGCCCGGGAGGGGGAGGGGAGCCAGCCCAGCATTCCCACTGCTTGCCTGTACCAGGTAGCAAGGGCTCTCCGGGCGGGGAGGGACCCTGCCCACGGGCAGCCGCCCCCAGAGAGGCAGATGGGACTGAGCCCCAGGGCCTGGCTCTGCAGGGAGGGCGGCTGAGTCCTCTCGTGCCCCCCTCTCTCCGAACCTCTCTTAGTCGGTTCTGACAAAGCAGCAGAATGACTTCAAGATCGAGCTGAAGCGCCTGGAAGACGACCTTCTCCTGCACCTGTCCACGGCGGAGGGAAGCTTTCTGGACGACACGGAACTGGTGGAGAAGCTGGAGACCACCAAGTCGACGGCGGCAGAAATAGAGCTCAAGGTGGGTTGTGTGGAGGCAGCCCCGGAGCCCTCCTTCTGCGCCTGGGAAACTGAGGCAGAGTGGAGCGTCTGTGGCAGCATTGGAACACAGGTCCTCGGGTTCCAGGGCGCGTTCCCGGCGCCAATGACTAGAAATGCGCTGGCCTGAAAGAGAAGCAAAGCAGAGAGAGTCCGAGTGGCATCCAGTGCCCCCCAGGGCTCCCCCTCCTCCTGTCTGTCCTGGTGCCCCCCGGGGCTGAGCTTTGAGAGCACAGGGGTCCTTCAGCCACTGCGAGGCCCGCTCATCTCCCCGCCCGGAGGAGGCTCTGGGAGTGGTCTGAGGACATGAGACAGGTGGGGAGCCCGCGGCATCGCCTCTTGGGCCAGATTCCGGGGCACACACGTGTCCATGCAGCGGCGCGGGCTGTCCATCCACAATGGCCAGGGGGTCCCGAGTCCACACTCACAACGAGAATATCGGGATTCTCCTCCTGAGACGTTTGTGGGCTTTAGGAGAGAGAAACCGAGACAGAAACGGGGGCGGGCGAGTAGCACTCAATCCCTGGGCCCCTTTGAACCTCCGTCTCCTCCCCTGTATCATGAGTGGGTGAGGGCACTTGCCCCTCCTTCCCACCAGCCCTGATGGGTTCCAGTAGCCCTCAGAGTCTCTCAGGTCCTTCCCAGCGCTGAGATTTTCTAAGTCTTTCTAGCCAGCATTCAAAGGAATGGCTCATGGGTGCCCTGGGCCTTGGGGGAGGGACAGCAGTCTAGAAGGAGGAGGAGGAGGAGGTGCCTCGGGCGCCGAGGCTTCTGCCCCGAACCATGCCCGCCTGGCACCCTCAGTGCGCTCCCCAGTGCCCAGCGGTCACCATGTTCCTCAGGTCAAACGCAATTTTTCAAGAAAGTGAATTTGTAAGCATGCCAAGGCTGGAATCTGAGGGCAGACGGACTCCTCTCTGCCCGGCTCCCTCTCCAGGGGGACGCTTGGGGCGGCACAGAAGGGAAGAGCCTGCCTCGAAATTAATTCTTAAAATCAGAGAAGTGCCGAGTTAGAGGAGACTCGGGGGCCACCAGTGTCCCTCCGGAGCCCCATCCAGACTGCTCCCGGGAGGGGCCCCAGCAGCCCTTTCAGCAACTCCCTCCCTGGCAGAACAGGCCTGACGGTCAGAGATGTTTCCTGGCATAAAAGCCTCAATCTGCATCTGCGCAGGGCTTCTGCTTCTGCTGCCCTCTGGGACCAAGGGGAACAAGGCTAATCCCTCTTCCAAGTGACAGCCCTTCCAATCCTGGAGGACAGCTCCCGTGTTCCCCACCCCCCAGTCATTCTCTTCCATTGTCCGGCCTCTGGGAGGTTCCAGCCATCCCTCTCTATTATCCGTCATCGTGTTCCCTCTCTGTCCCCCCAGGATTAGGCCGAACTGCAGAAAAGACTCTGGGGTGAGGGAGGAGAAGGCCTTGGAAGAATATTCTGTCTTTGATCAAAATCTGGTCCTGAAGAAAAGCAGCAAATGTTCAGTCACTCACATAGAACTGAAGGGGCTAGCTTTTCTTTTATGGCAGCTCTGAGTGTGCCAGAGGCTAACCCAGAGGCGAAACCTAAATGAAACTCCCTGGGAGTTAGGTGGCTGGAGTCAAAGGAGACAGGAGGGACTGACAGAAAAGCTTTTTCTTTCCCTTTCAGCCCAGTGTGGCTATTGGACGGATTCCCTGTGCCCTTGGGTGGACTAGAATACCTTGTTGGCCTGGAACTGACCCAGAAGCATTTTAATGGGTTTCCTGGGTCCCAAGAAGCTTTCAGAGACCAAGTGGGAGGCCTCCTTAATCTCCCTCCTTGCCCCCTGCCCCCTGCCCATGGCAAATTGCAGACATGCACAAGAACACAATCGGGCCCTTTTCCTTTCCAGGATTTAATGCCCTCAGAGGATTTGGTCTTTCCTCCAGGGATAGTGACTGCAGTCCCTCCTGGGCCCCTCACCTTGTGCATCCCTCCCAAAGTTGGCCACAGCTCAGCCCGAATGAGAACCCGTGAGATAATGCAAGGACCCACCGGACAACTTCATGGGGTAGTGGATGGCGTGTGGGGCCGGGAGCTGAGAAGACCTCGACCCTCTGTATGATCTTGGACAAGTCACCTTGCCTCCGTTTCCTCAACTTAAAAAGGGGGATAATAATAGCGCCCACCTCCTAGGTGGTTGTGAGGATAAAATGAGCTGCAGCTATTCTCTTTCTTTCTTTCTAAGCCAATCCCCTTCATTTGGAGGGACTTGCCCCAGCTGGCACTGGAACCCTGGAAACTCGTTCTTTTTTCCCCACCATTTGTAACCGCTTCCACCCTGCACGGTCTCTCACCACTCAGGCCAAACAGCAACAAGACAGGGAGCCATCCATCTCGGAGAAGCTCCAGCTTCCCGGTCCGTAGCACATATTTCACGGCCGTCCTGCTCTCTCCTTTCAAACATGTCACTTCCTCCTCAGATCTCACCCAGAAGCACCCAGACTGATCTGATTTGTTTTTTTAATGCGTCCCAACCCAGGTGGATGAAGGCAAAGAAAATGAAGCCAAAATTAATGACGCCAGGGACTGTTACAGGCCAGTGGCGGGCAGAGCGGCGCTTCTGTACTTTGTTGTTAACGACCTCCGGAAGATCAACCCCATCTATCAGTTCTCTCTGAAGGTGAGGTCGCATTTGCCAGTGCCCTTGTAAAGTTGGGCCTGCCTGCCCTGCGGACGCCCAAGGCTCTGGAAGCCCTGAGTGGGGTAGAAGCAGGTGGGCTGCCCCCACTCCTCAGCCCAGCCCCTTCTCCTTCCCCTTCTCTTCTTGCCACCGCTCTCCATTTCTGGGTGTCCACAAAATAAGTCAGATAATCGTACTCGAGGGATGACAAAAGAGGGACATCTTTGCTTCGGACCAAAACAGAGGCTCGACTGGCTACTAATTTTCCTGAGGATTTATTCCCCTGTGCATATACTGAATTTCCAAACTGGAAGAAAGCTCCTTGAGGGCAGAGGAGGCTGGGGCTTCCTTTGAGAGTTTGATTTGGGGGTCTCCTAATCCCAGCTCCCCTCACATACAGGAGGCCCATAATCAATGATCATTTATTAAGCAGCAAAATGTGGCAAGTACCGTGCTGAGTGCAGGAGATGGAGACACAGAAGTGGAACCGCTTCTGGGCTCAAGGAGTTTACCTCCTTATGAAGAAGCCCGTGGTCTGACTTTTAATGAATGTTTTGGGGGTTGAATCAAAAAGTACTCTTCCCAAACTGGGAAAAGTCACCAAAAGCTTAGGAGTAGGGCAGAGACAAATGGGGGGAGGAAAAAGGGAGACGGGGGGGGGGGAGAGAAAGAGAGGGGTAAAGGGAGGGAAGAAGAGAGAGAAAGAAAGAGAGAAGAGGAGGGATGGAAGGAGGGAAGGAGAAAGAGAGAGGGACAGAGATGGAGAAAGAGAGAAAGAGATAAGAGACAGAGACAGAGGGATAGAGATGGAGAGACAGACAGAGGGGCAGAGATAGAAAGCATAAATGGGAGTGAACAGAGGCAGGGGCAGAAGGAGGGTGACATTTGTGGTTCACAATATGAGGAGATCTTTTCTATCACCAGCATCCAGAGCCATCATGTAGCCCTCTTCTTTTCCCACATCATTCAGTGCCTGAGATTTGGGGTACCCTTGAGGCAGTACCGGCCTGATTTTTTAAAATTTTCGATTAACAAGAATTTATTTTCTCTCTCCCATCTTCTTCTACAATATGTAGAACTCAAACAAAACCCTTGTAACAAATGTGTAAAACTAACCCAAACAAACCCCCATATTCATTACTGGCCCCACTTTAAGGAGAAGGAAATCAATCCAGGCTTAGTCCAGCTTTGAGGACGTGTGCCGGGACTTTCCCAGGCTGTCCTTGTCACTGTAAGATACCCCGATCCCCAGCCGTGGGACCCCCTGGGCTGACCACTGCCGTGGCCACCTCCTAAGAGAACCTTTGCCCGTCCACAGGCTTTCAACAGCCTCTTCCATAAAGCCATCAGGCAGTCGGGAAAGGCAGAGGACACCCAGGAACGCATCCGAAACTTGATGGAAAGTATCACCTACTCTGTTTTCCTTCACACCAGCCAGGCACTGTTTGAGAAGGACAAGCTCACCTTCCTCTCCCAGATGACTTTTCAGGTAGGAAAGTATGTCCAGCAAATGTTCCTGTGAAGGTGTGGGCGGCCCTGCTGCATCCATAGGTGTCCCGATCCTTTCTTGGTGGTAACTCCTTGAGGTGTCTGCTGAGTTCAAATCCAGCCTCAGATACTTTCTAGCTGTGTGATCCTGACCAAACTAACTAATCTCATTTGCCTCAGTTTCCTCATCTGTAAAATGAGAAGGAAATGGCAAAGCACTCTAGTCTCTCTGTCAAGAACTTCCCAGATAGGGTCCTGAGAGTTGGACATGACACAAAAATGACCCCGCAACAACCACCATACAAGGCTGATTTGACCTTGTAGATGGTAGAGGGCAAAAATGGTGACTTGCTGGCACTCTCAAGCCCAGCCCCAGCCTCATGTCTTGTCCTATTTCCTCTCCTTCAGTAAGTGGGAGGAGAGGAAAAAATTGGGTTTCCATGTAGGTTAAAAAAAAAAAATCCCTCTAAGACAGGGCAGTATGGGAAGGGCTGGATTTGGAATTGGGGACCAGGGCTCGAAACCCATTTTTGCCATTTACTCTGTGAGTTTGGCCAAGTCCCCAGTCTGACCCCTTCCTTCCTCCATCATCTTCTTCCAAATTGCTCCCTTCCATGCACTCTCTGGTCCAGACATTCTGGCTCCTGGCTGCCCCTCATCGTCCATGACCGGAATATGCTTTCTCCTAAATTCTGCCTCGGAAACCCGTGCTTGGTGCTTGCTTCTAGACTCTCTTCTGGTCCCTCCTTCTCCAGGAGGCCTTTTTCCCTCCTCCTCTGCCCCCAGCCTCCCAGTGACTCCCTCATCCCCAAGGTCACCTCCTATCTGTTTAGTCTTGGTTTTATTTATCCCTCTCTCTGTGTATTCTGTCTTAGCCCCAAGGCTTTCATCTTAGAATGTTCAGCGCCATCCACGAGGCCGGCACACAGCTGGCTTTTACTAAATGCTTATGGATCGCTTGTCTGAACATCATTCCATAAATTAGGATTCACTTATTCAGTTTTAGAATTCATTTTACAAAATCAAGAAACCCTCGAAAGTGATGATTACTCTCGTGGTCAAGAACCCACGTTCTAAGCTTATTCCAGGCTTGGCCTGCAGCCCTCCACCATAACACCCTGTTGTACCTGCTAATGAGAGCAGCCCCCCTCTCCCAAGGCAGCCCAGCCTCTCTGGGGCAGTTCTCCGGGCTAGGAAGCTCTTCTGACTAGATCCGCCTTTCCGGAGCTACCACCGTGGCTCCTGATCTCGCCCTCCGGTGCCCTGCAGGACATGGCCACCCTCCCTTCCACATCCATGAAGACGGCTCTCTTACCTACTAAACTTGCTATCAGAGGTCCAGGGTTCAAATGTGGGCTCAGCTGCAGAGCCTGGGGGATGTTGTCACTCCTCAGGCCTCGGTTTCTTCATCTGTAGAGGAGGAGACCCCCCTTGTCCCCTAAACCTGAGGTCCCAGGATGCTGCCCAATCAGCCGCGAGCTGTGCCCTGTGCTCCCCCGCCCAGATCCCTCGCCCAGTCCCTGCCCCACACTTAGCTCTCGGCCCCTCCCAAGCCGGATGCTCTAAGCCGAGCCTAGAGCCCTGGCGGTGGGCCTTGCCTTCTGGGGGGCCCTTCCTGTGACCGGACACTGACGTTCCCAGAGAAGTCTCTCACTGAGGAGTCGTTCCCCTTTGCTAATGGCGCCACAGCTGGAACAGGCCTGCCTCATCACTGATGCCTTTTTGGAAAAAATTGGATTTCCATTGGTGTTTAACCCCCGGCGCCATTGGGAGCCCTTTGCAGATCCGGAGAGGGGGCAGCCGGCGGGATTCTCCCCTTAGCGCACTTGGTCCCGCTTATTCACTCCCGCTGCCTGAGTGGCGACTGCCGCAAGGGAGAAGTGGCTGGGAGGAAAGCCTAATGGCCTTTTTTCCACTTCTTGTTCTGTCAAGATTCTGCTGCGAAATAAAGAGATAGAAGGCCCGGAACTGGATTTCCTGCTTCGCCTCCCAGTGGAACACACTTCCCCGAGTCCCGTGGACTTCCTAACGACGCCGTCGTGGAGCGCCATTAAGGTGCGTTCGGAAGATTGTTTGCCATTTCCAAATCTTATTTCACATCACGTTCCCTTCGGTTTGCAGAAGGAGCCCAAGCGAGCCAAGCAAGCTGTCGGAGCCCGTGGGGCGGCAGAAATGGCTCTGCCCAGCCAGGCCCTCCCACCGGGCTCTCAGCTCCGTTCCCTGAGGCAGGCTGCAGGCCAGGCCAGGGGGCTTCCGAGGGCCCTTGCAGCCCCCAGGCCAAAGGCAGTTCTGCCCAGTGAGCACATGGAAGAATCAGGATTTGAATCCGGGTCCCCTCAAGTCACCATTGTCTTGGTGACAATTGTCCAGTAATTCCCTGGACCTGCGCTCTGTGCCAGATAGAATGCAGGTGCCGAGGACCTACAGTCAGAGGGAGGACAGCCCTGCTCCCCAGGGGCTTCCATTCCACTGGCACCGCATGGAAGGACCCCGTGGGATATGGGGGGAAGTGGCTCTCCTTGCAGTCCCCCCAATTAGTCCCCAGTTTGTAGGACCCTTTCCGATTTTTCTAAGGAGAAGTAATTGCCCAAATCAAATATTGTTTCAGAAGTTGGCTTTCCATTACTGTTTAAAACCCCCGGCACCACTGACAAGTTGGAGAAGGGGCAGTGGCGGGCCGCTTTGTCCCGCTTATTCCCTGCCCCCCCCCATTAAGTGGCCAGTGAGCCAAGGGAGCAAATCAGGTGTTGGGGTCCGGGCCCCTGAGAGAGGCAGCTCCACCCACTGAGGAGAAAGGGCTGTCCCGTCCAATGTGGAGAACTGTGGGCCAGCGGGGGGTGCCGAGTTCCAGTCCTGACCATTCCCGCCGGGTGACCCTGTGCAAATGGCAGCCTCTCCTCGCCCAGTCAGCTTTCCAAGGTGATTAGTTACAGAGCGCCTGCTGATTGCGTCAGGGGAGAGAGCTTCCATACCAGAAGGGCCCCCCACTCCCGACTCGTCCGTCCTCCCCCAGCCCTGCCCTTGTCCTCCCCTATCCCTTGTCTGTTGCAGGCAATTTCCCGGATGGAAGAATTCCGGGGGCTGGACCGAGACGTGGAAGGCTCGGCCAAGAGATGGAAGAAGTGGGTGGAATCGGAGAGCCCCGAAAAAGAGAAGTTCCCTCAGGAGTGGAAGAACAAAAGCGCCCTGCAAAAGCTGATCATGCTGAGAGCGCTGCGGCCCGACCGCATGGCCTACGCGCTCAGGTAGCCTGGCGCTGCCCGGGGGGGGGGCTCCGGAGAAAGGGGGATCGCGGCTCGGGGCGCGCTCCGGGTTCTGTGCGAGGAGGTACCATGGATGCAGAACGCTTCCATTCAGTGGGCACGTGTCAAGCAGGGCTGCTGAAACTTAGGGAGCATTGGCTGAAGTTTATCCAGCCCTGACTGGAGGGAAGGCCTTGAAGGGAAGGCTCAGGAACCTAGGGGCGAAATCTTCTCCAAGCCTCCCGAAAGATGGGGCGCCGCCCCCGGGGGAGCACCCGGCCGGAAGAAAGCGGAGGGTCGCCCCTGTGGCCCCCATGCAGCGGCCCTTCCCCTCTAAGATTTTGCTGCCCCAGGAAAAGGAATTCCGAAAGGCCGGAGCTTTTCCCATCACTGTAAGGGACATAATGAGCAACCAGTGGTTATTAAGTGCCTGCTGTATGCCAGGTACTGGAGCCGAGATAAAACAGTCCTTGCCCTCGAGAAGCCGGCAGTCTGGGAGGGAGGGGGGGAGAGATGGGGGGAGGGGGCTGGAACGGAGGAGGGGCTGGGGCAGCTTGTGCCCCCAGGTATAAAGTGCAGAGGATCTCAGGAGGGAGACAGGACTGAAAATGAGGATCCTGAGGGGCCTCAGGGAGAGGATGGGGGGGGGGGGCGCGGCAGGAAGCCAAGGAGAAGGCACGAGCAGCGGCCGGAGATGGAAGGAAATGGGGAGCCCCAGCCGCCCCCGGGGCCGCGCTGGCCGGGAGGGGGCTTCTGTCACTGAGCAGTCCCCCAGAGCATCTCGGGGGAGAAGCAGGAGCCCCTCCCCCCGAGCCTCGGCTCTCTGCTCCTTCCCGCCCATGATCACACCTTCTTTTCCTGGGAAACAGGGATTTTGTGGAGGAAAAGCTGGGCCCCAAGTATGTGGGAGGGCCGCGGCTGGAGCTGAGCAAGTCCTACCAGGAGAGCAGCCCCTCCACGCCCGTCTGCTTCATCCTGTCCCCGGGGGTCGATGCTCTCAAGGATGTGGAGGTTCTCGGTGAGCTTCCCTCTCCTCCCTCCCACCTTGCTGTCTTTCCCCCTCCCCTTTCTCCCCTCCCTCCCTCTTTTTCCTTCTCCTCCTTTTCTCCTTCCTTCCCTCTCCTCCCCCCCAGTCTTCCTCCTTCCCTCTGTTCTCCCTATTTTCCCCCTGTCCCCTCCTCTAACTCCCTCTCCCCTTCTCCTTTACCTCCTCCCTCCCATTCTCCCAATCCCTTCCCTCTTCCCTCTCCTTCCCTTCCCTCTCCCCCCTCCCTCCCTCCCTCCCTCCCTCCCTCCCTTTCCCCATCCCCACATCCGCCTTTGCCCCCTCTCTGCCTGCTGTGTTTCGGCAGCTCTGGGAGGACAAAGGTCACTGTGGGGCAGCCCGCAGACGTTTTCTGGGGCACGTCCCTCTGGGCGCAGGGTCTGGGGCTTGGGGGCGGGCTCTACCTTTGCCTGGAGGAAGGCCGGAGGCCAATTTTCTCCCTGCTCCTCTATTCTGGGCCCCCTCCTCCAGAGCCTGAATAATGATCCTTATCCGGGGCTCTCCATTGTGCGCCCGGCTTTGTGTGCAGGATTACCCGCCCCAGAACGCCCCGTTAATCCAGCGGGGACCTCCCTGTGCTCAATTTAAAGTCGGTCTCACGGGTGAGAAGTCGGGGCCTTCTCCCACTGAACCAAGCAGCTACAAAAGGGGGGCCATCTCTACCCCAGGTTGTCCCTTTTAACAAAAGGGACGGGGAAGGGTGGGCTGGGTGCCCCGGGGCACATGGAGCCGGCTCACAATGCCCGCTGCCCCTGGAGGTGGCCAATGTCCCTTAGCCTGGAAAGGCCCTGGGCTCTCGATGGGGCCACCATGGAGAACTCGGCCTGGGCTGGGGAACTTGTAACAAATCTAGATCCCCACAAAGGGGAGATGAAGGCCGGGAAGGCAAGGGCACCCCAGAGGGCGAAATTAGGGGCCCAGAGCCCTTTGCTCTGACCTCTCTCCTTCCTCCTCACTTTCTCCCCCAGGCAGAAAATTGGGCTTTACCATTGATTCCGGGAAGTTCCACAACATATCCTTAGGACAAGGGCAGGAAGCCATCGCTGAAGTGGCCTTGGAGAAAGCTTCCAAGGAAGGACACTGGGTCATTCTGCAAGTACGGTGGGAAGCGCCATGAGGGGGGTGGGGCTGGCAGCAGAGCGCCATCCACTGCAAGAGGTTCTGGGAATGGACCCAAGGAAAGCCCCGATAAATTCTGCCTTTTAACAGATGTTTGAGCAAATGTTTAACAAATGCTCTCCCACAAACTCACGTGGAGGCTGGGCTATAGAGCTGATTGGAAAGAAGGGAGGGAGGGAGGGAGACAAAAAAGGAAGGAAGGAAGGAAAGAAGCAGGGAAGGAAATTAGGAAATTGGCCAGGTGGGATCCTGTGGGGTCCCCTTAAAAGCTCCATGAAACTATAGTCACAACAGCCAGCACTTATGGAGCATGCTGAGAATCATCCGTATGGCATCTCATTTATAAATTATCATAAATAATATAACCTACCTCTGAGGTTGCCATTTTACAGCTGAGAAAACTGAGGCAAAGAGGGAATAAATGACTTGCTGAGGTTCGCATAGTGTAAGTACCTGGTGCAGAATTAGAATTTAAGACTTCCCAAGTCCATGCCCATTGTGCTGCATGGCAGAGATGGTTCCGACCTGCACTGACCAAGCTCCTGTGGGAGTTTCTTAGACTGAGGTGCAGCCCTTATCCCTCTGTGCCCAGGACTGGCATTACAGAGCGGAAAACCAGATCCTGCCTGCCCTTGAGGAGCGCGCATTCTCCTCTCTCCCCAAAGAATGGGATCGCAGCCAATGGAACTGGTACCCATGCAGAGCTGGGAGTGCCAGCCAACTCTGGCTGGAGGCCGTGTCCTGGAACCAGAGCCAGGCTTTGCCACCAGAGAAAACCCTGGAAGACTTTTGCAGTTCAGGGGTGCCCCCAGAGAGGCCCAGTCGGGCCCCGTGGTTCTATTGGTGCTGGGAGCTGCTTATGGAGACAAGAGGATCAGGTCTGGAAGCATGGAAGGGGCCGTCAAGTTCAGGTCTTCCTCCGGCGCTTCTCGGCTGTGTCACCCTGGGCCAGCCACTTCACATACCCCAGACTCAGTTTCCTCATCTGTCAATGAGGACAATACTAGCCCCTCCTTCTTAGGGCTTGTGTACAGTTCTTTGCAAACCGTAAGTCTCCACATGGATTCTGGCTGCAACAGTCAGTACCACTGATAGCTGGTTACTATTATGGATATTTATTAGCATTGTTAGTCACACTCATTGCCGCTGTGTCACCAGCCGTGCAGTTTTCTCCTCTTCAATCCTCCTCATTCCTTTTTATTGCCAGCCCTGGTTAAGTGTTCCTGGCTGTCCCCTCTTTGTGCTGAAAGCTCCTAGAAGGTGAGAGACCACAGGTAGAGGGCTGGAAGGGACCTCGTCTGGTCCAGGCCCTTCAGGTTACACAAGGAAACGGTGGCCTGGAGAAGGGAGGGGATGTAGCCAGAGTCACCCAGGTAGGTATTGTCAGAGGCCAGATTTGTTCCCTGACAGCAGCAGGAGGCTAGGTCGCGTCACACTGCACAGGGTACTGGAGCTAGAAGGAAGACCTGAATTCAAATCCAGCCTCAGACGCTTCCTGGCTGTGTGACCCTGGCCAAGTCCCATGAGGCTGTCTGTAAAATGAGCTGGAGAAGGAAGTGGCCGACACTGCCCAGAAAACCCCAGAAGGAGCCAGGAATCGGAGGGGTGGGCGGCCAGATGTTTGCTGAAGGGCTTTGTGCTGTCTCCCACCTCCCATCTCTGGCGCTCTCCCCACCCCCAGCGGCTCCCTCCCAGTTCTCTCTTATGTGATGCCGGACATCAGAGGCCGAGCAGCTCTGATCCCTCGTTTCGTGGTGCAGGAAAGGCATTAAAATGGCTTGGTCAGGGTCCTGGAGGTGGCAACCGGCTGTGCTGCAGAGGCTGGGCTAGATGAGCCCTCTGGGGATAAACAGTGGGTGAACCTCAGATCAGAGCCCTGGCCCATTCGTTTTACAGAGGAGCAAACTGAGGCACGGAGGGCGCGGCCAGAGTCACGGCTGACTAGTCAGGATCCAAATCCAAGTCCCCAAGGCCGCTGTCCTTTCTGAGACAAACCTCGCCCCCTTATTTCCTAGAACGTCCATCTGGTGGCCAAGTGGCTGGGGACTCTGGAGAAGCTCTTGGAGCGGCTCGGCCAGGAAAGCCACCGGGATTACAGGGTCTTCCTGAGCGTGGAGCCGGCGCCCAGCGCCGAGGAGCACGTCATCCCTCAAGGCCTGCTGGAGAACTCCATCAAAATCACCAACGAGCCCCCCACGGGTATGCTCGCCAACCTGCACGCCGCCCTCTACAACTTTGACCAGGTGAGAGCAGGGAGGCTCCCTCTGGGCCGGAGCTTTGGACCCTTCCGGCCCAGATCAACAATGCCTTCCGTTTCCAGATGCAGGGACCCCCTCTCCAAAGCTGAGCGAACGGGGCTGGGCCCAGTTACACTTCCGGGTTCTTCCCATAATCTGCCCCCTAAAAACCGTAAGAGAAGAGTTTAAATGTATTTGACTAGGAGCCACGGCCTTCCCTACAAAATAAATAGGAGTAGGAGTACAGTGCCATGGAGAGAGCCTTCATCTGGAGGCAGGAAGGCCCGGGCTCGGGTTTTGCCTCTAAGACCCTCCTCCAGTCCTAGCTCCCCAGGACTAAGTCACCGGTGGGGACGGTGACCCGAACGAGAGCGCAGATCCTCCGAGCTTTCTGCATGTGGGCGGCCATCAAGATGCCCTCTCTCCTCCTGGGTGGCAGGGCCAGGCTGGAAGAGTGCCACCCTTTAGTCTCCACACCTGCTGCTTCTAAAAGTTGTCCAAAAGGATGAATACTGGGGCTCTGCCCACCCCCAGATGGCCAAGTTTCCCCCCAAAAGGGCCCAGGTTTTGTTAACAAACTTATGTAGGAAGGAACAGGTAATTGTGCATGCAGGACAGTGGGTGATGAGCACGGGGGTCCCTGGGGAGGCGCAGCTGCCAGGTCCATGTTCATGAGACAGCAATGAGGTGGCTCCTTGCTCTGGAACACCCCCCCCCCAGACCCTTTCAGCTCGGGCAAGTGCTTGGGGACCTGTGGACTGGCAGAGGTACCAGTTTTACCCCCTAAAGGTTTGTCCCTGACTATATTTATTTGGATTTAAGAGCATGAAAGATGGATGTGGTCCTGGTGTTTTTAGTCCCAGAAGAGACCAGGAAAACAAAGAAGTTGTGAAGTGATAATAAAGCATGAGGTGATGGGATAGAGCGTTGGGCCTGCAGTCAGGGAAACCTGAGTTCAGAACCTGAGACCCTGGCTGTGTGACCCTTGACAACTCACTTAATCTGTTTGCCTCAGTTTCCTCATCTGTAAAATGAACTGGAGAAAGAGATGGCTAATCACTGCAGTATCTTTGCCAAGAAAACCCCAAATAAAGTCATGAAATATTTTCAGAATGCTGAAAAGTTAGCAACACCCCTTCTACAAATTATCTAGTTCAAGGCTCACACCTGCCCTATGAGAAAGAAACTACAATTATCACTATTCCTATTTGATAAATGAGGGAAATGGGGCTTAGAGATCAGGATCAGACCGTTAGTGAGGGTCAGAGGGAGGATTTGAATCCAAGTCTTGTCGTAGCCTATTCAGCACTTGCCTCAGGAAAGTGCAGATCCTGTTATTCCCTTTCTCCAGATGTGGAAACGGAGGCTCAGAATAGTAAAGAATCTTCTCCAGGGTCACACAACTGCCAAAGTATCTCAAACAGACTTTAAACTCTTTGTATTTGGAGCTTGTGGGCTACGAGTGGCCAGCAAAACTTCAATGAGGGAGACAGAAGCCAGATTAAATGTTATCGGGAAATGTTTAATAAAATAATTAAAAAGACACCCCAGATAATGCTAACTTGTGGTTTTTCCAGCCAGCATTTGCCTGTAAGGACCTGTTTCTGAGTTTGATGCCAGTGGGTTTGTCTATGCTGTAGGATACTCCTGTTGGTACTATAGAGATTGAATTCATTTTCTTTTCTTTTCTTTTTTCTTTTTTTTTTCCTTCAATATTTTTTTCAATTACACATAAAAAATTTAACATTTGTTTTTGGAAACTTTAACTTGCCGATTCTTTCCCTTTCTTCTCTGCCCTCACTTAGAAGGCAAGCAATTGGATACAGGTTATGCTTGCAGAATCATGCAAAACAATTCCATGTTAATCGTGCTCTAACAGAAAACAGACCAAAAAAACCTGCCCCCCCCCAAGAAAAGTAAAGAAAGCTTTAAAATAATACGCCTTAATCCGCATTCAGACTAAATCAATTCTTTCTCTGGAGGTGGATAGCATTTTTCATTATTATTCCTTGGAAGTGTCTAAGATCATTATATTGCTGAGAATAGTTAAGTCATTCCTGGTGATCATCACATCATGTTGCTATTACTGTGTACAGTGTTCTGGTTCTGCTCACTTCACTTTGCATCAGCTCATGTCAGTCTTTTCAGGTTTTTCTGAAATCAGCCTGCTAATTATTTCTTATAAAATAATAATATTTCATCACAATCTATACCATAACTTGTTCAGCCATTCCAGTTCTTGGTCAGCACAAAAAAAGTGTTTTTGTACACTATCAATTTATATGCTACATCAACTAACTAACATTATTCTAATCCTACCCCTTTTTTGTGTGTTTAATCTCTTTGGGATACCAGTGCTGAATCAAAGAACTTACACTCTTATAGCCCTTTAAGCATAATTCCAAACTGCTCTCAAGAATAGTTGGATCAGTTCGCAACTCTCCCAATAGTACATTTGTGTTCCATTTTTCCTATTTCGGTTTTAATATTTTTCACTTTCTTTTTCTGTCATGTTAACCAATCTGATGGGTGTGAATTGTTTTATTTACATTTTTCTAATCAACAGTGATTTGAGAACATTTTTTTATGTGACTATAAATAGCCATGACTACTTTACCTGAAGCTACTTATCCATATCCTTTAACCATTTCTCAAGTGGGGATTAACTTATATTTTTATAATTTGGATTTTTCTCTCCATTTGAATTTGAACAATTTCTCTCCATTTTTGAGAAAGACCTTATGGTCTTTATCAGAGAAACTTGCTGTAAATCTTCCCACCTCCCAGTTTCTTGCTTTCCCTTTTTTCCCCCTTGGCTATATTGCTTTTTTTTTTTTGTACAAAACCTTTTTAATTTAATGTAAATGAAAACCATCCATTTGAGATCTCCTAATGTTCTCCATCTCTTATTTAGTCATAAATTCCTCCTTTACAGAATTTCCATCCTCTCCTAATTTGCTTATACTATCATCTTTTATGTTTAACTCATATGCCCATTTTGACCTTATCTCTGTATTCATCGTGAGATGTTGGCCAATGCCTAATTTCTGCCAGACTTTTCCTGTTTTCATCATTTTTGTCAGACATTGAGTTCTTATCCCGAAAGCTTGGATCTTTGGTTTGCTCAAACACTAGATTACTTGGACCTTTACTACCATGTCTTCTGCAGCTAGCTGTCCCACTAATGCACTGCTCTCTTTCTCAGGCCGGATCAGGTAATTTGAGGGTGACCATTTTATAACAGAGTTTGTGATCTGCTGTGGCCGGACTACCTTCCTTCACATTTGTCTTCATTAATTCCCCTGATATTCTTGATCTATTGTTCTTCCAGATGAATTGATTTTTTACTTGCTAGTCCTGCTCCCATTCCTCCCAATAAAACCCAAACTCTCTGAAAATTTGAATTTTGGTATCATGCCCCCAGTCCTTACACAGCAACTTGGCATACAGTAGGCACTTAATAAAGGCTTATTGGCTTGAGTTGACAAAGATGGCTAATTTCTCAAATAAATACAAGTTAAATACACTCTTCCTAAGGATAGATTTAGAGTGAGACTGCCATTTTGTCCACCTCCCCATTTGGCACATTAAGGCCCGACGCAGTGGCTGAGCTTGGGACTGGGGTCCCCAAGGCTCAGACTGCAGCTCTGTCCCGTGTTTCAAGGCTTACTCGCCTCTTCCTATAAGCAGACACAGCCCGTGTTTAGGGGTTTTTGCCTTTTGTTTGATGGGTTGTTTTTGCTGAGACAATTGGGGTTAGTAAGTCACAGTTAAGTGTCAGAGGTTATATTTGAACTCGGGTCCTCCGGCCTCCAGGGCTGGTGCCCCCCACTGCGCCACCTAGCGGCCCCATTTAGAGAGCTTTAAAATGTGTGTGTTCGGCCAACGTCTAGAGGAAGGAGGAGCTAGCGGGGCTCCCATTGTGCAGATGCGGAAGCTGAGGCTGACGCAGGCTCGCCAGCCCGGCTGAGAGCTTCTGGGACCCTTTGTCTTGCGCCAGGACACCCTGGAATCGTGCTCCAAGGACCAGGAGTTTAAAAGCCTCCTCTTCTCCCTGTGCTACTTCCACGCCTGCGCAGCCGGCAGACGGAAGTTCGGGGCCCAGGGCTGGAACCGGAGCTACCCCTTTAACCCTGGGGATCTGCACATCTGCGCCAACATCCTCTACAACTACTTGGAGGCCAACGCCAAGGTAGGCGGGGCCGGGGGCCGGGCCGTCAATCATGGGGTCCTCGCGGCGGCCATCCGGGTTCCCCAGTTCTGGAGCTTTGGTCGGCCGGGTTCCACATCGGCAGCTAAGCAAAAACGGGAAGATGCCCTTCGCCGTGTTAACAAAGCCAGCGGTTTACATGTGCGCGCGTGCCAGATTCATTAGGCAGGTAATGAAGCGTTTGCACCAATGTAATTACCGCCGGCGATGCTGACAGTCCAGAACCCCGCATTAATAATCACTCCAATTAGTTCCGATGATGGAAGCAATTTCCCGCGCGTCACCTGCATAAATAATGGCGCGTTCCCTGCGCGGGCCATTATCGTGTATTAAGGAGGCCACCTTGCCGTGACTTTCCCGGGGACGCTCCCCCTGAGTTGGAGTGCAAGGTAAAGGAGCCCAGATGGCGGCCTGGGTCGGGGAGTGCTCCCACCAGGAAGCGCCGCGGCAAAAGAGGCGGGTCCGGAGCTGGACGTGGCGGCCGTAATCCAGGTCCCAGCAGCCCGCCGGGCTCTGTTTTCTCATCCGCGCAATGGGAGCGTTGGGCCGGGTGCCCTGGAAAATGCCTGCGCTCTGTGGGTTACAAGGGCCCCTCGCCCCCAAAAGGAAGCGAACCCGCCTGCCCTAAGGAGCACAAATCGGGCGAGTTTCCTTCGAGGCCCAGCTCGGGTTGCACCTTCTCTAGGAGACCTTTCCTACGCAGCCCAAACCGGGGGAATCTCCCCCCATTGACGGGATTTCTACGGCTTCCCTCAAGACGCCACCCAAATCTCACCTCCCAGACTCCCAGCCGCTGCGCGCATTCCCAGTGGGCCAGTCATCAAGCATTAATTAAGCACCTACTGTGTGCCAGGCAGGGTGCTAAGCGTTAGGAATACAAGAAAGGCAAAACACAGTCCCTGCCCTCAAGGAGCTTACAGTCTGACCGGCTCGGTAGGAATGAGTGGCTACGAACAAGTCTTACAAAAGCCGGGAGGGCCAGCTGGTGATGGGAGAACGGACCTCCGGGACCCTGCCTATCAGGCAAGCCTTGGGAGGGCAGGGACTCCGAGATTACTTATGAAACACTTATTAAGAGCCTACTATGTGCTAGGTTTTGTACTTAGTGCTTTTCTTATTTGAACCTCATGGCAAGCTTGGGACATGGGTGCCATCTTTACCTCTATTTCTACAGTTGGGAAAGCTGAGGCTGGCCCCAAATCATACACCTGGGAAGTATCTGAAGCTGAATTTCAGTTCCACTCTTCCTGACTTTGATCCCAACACTGAATTCACTGTCACCTATTTTGTTTGTCCCTTGTGGTTTACATGTCCCCCGATAGAATGCACTCCTTTTGAGGAAAATAACTGATTTTGGTGGTTATGGCTTTTTAGTTTTGTTTTTTGCTTTACCCCCAACACTTAGCAAAGTGATTAACAATAATAATCACATTAAGGACTAGTATTTATATAGAGTCTTAAGATTTACAAAGTACTTTAACAATTGTTCTTATATATTCAGCAGGTGTTTAATAAATGCTTATTGACTGAATGATACACAAATCATCGTAAATGTAAATATAAACCAGAACTAAATGTAAAACATATTTTAGGGCAATAATTAACACTAGATGCCCTCTGAAGTCCCTCTGTCGTTTTGGGTTCTGGGTGTCTGGATGTGCCCAAAGAGTCCTTTGGGTGGATTCATCTTTATGAAAAATGCCAGCCAAAAACCTGAGTCCTGAAAAGGGCCGATCTCTTGCTCGTTATTAGTGTAGGAAGCTCATTCATTAGACTCCGGATAATGGGATCATCCAGTCTATTCTCTCTTTGCAAATGAGAGGGAGAAAGTAGCCCGGCGGCGCACAGGGAAGGTCAGTGCTTCTGTAGGTCACAGGAAGCTAGGATTGGGGGCCAGCCTCAGTTTTCCCAACTGTAGAAATAGAGGTAAAAATGGCAAATCACCGGCCATCTGCATGATCACCCACCTTGAAAACACTGACCTTCCTCGACTAAGACGAAATCCCATGAGAATAAATGTAAAGTCACGCCTGGGTCCAAGAAGCCAACCTGATGGCAACGGGTTAGGCGGCAGTTTGTCGGGACAAAAGCTGGCGTGCCCGTCCCCACGGGGGTGATCGGGCGAGTGGCCGGCCACCTGCCCAGAGCTCTAGGTCATAGCAGATGTCACTTACGGTGCATCCCGGGAAGGAAACATGAGATGTCGGGGATGGGAGTGTATCCCTCGAATCCCTCGGGGAGCTGCAGCCCGCCTGCAGGGCTATTCACAGGAACACTCCCCTTCTCTCATTCACACTCTCTGGGGCAGCCAAGTGGCGCCATTGTGCACAGAGCCCGGGGTCAGGGGAGCTGCTCCGAGTTCTAATCCTGCTAGCCGAGTGAGCCCGGGCAAGCCTCCTAACTGCCTCAGTTTCCCCATCTGTCAAAGGAACCGGAGAAGGAAATGGCAAACCCTTCTAGTGAGACCGGAGCCAGCAGCTTAAGAGGGAAGCTGCCTTGGAGGTGGGCGGGCTGAGGGTCAGCTCCATCCGCCACGGACCAATGAAAGCACCTGGGAGGCCCCAAGGAGAGGAAGGCTCCTGTCCGGGAAAGTCTCCTGGCAAACCCGGGGGGATCCAGGGGGTACAGGAGGCAAATCCCGCTACGCCAGGACTGAGGGGGTGCTGTGGTCTCCTGGATAAAACCTCGCCCGGTCATTAGTGGCAGCCCCCCACCCCGGGGAAGGCACCGAGGGGGTCAGCACTGGTTGCCCTTCCCAGGCCTCTGAATGTGGAAGGTTCCAGAGCTCCCGCCCCTCCCCTCCCTCGGGGTTCCCACCCTTCCCTCGGCCCCCCTGAGAAGGATGGACGCTCTGCCCAGTTCCCAACCTGCTCGCCAGACCTTGGCGGGGAGATTCTGTAAGCCTGGAAGTCATCGGTCTCAAACCGGACCGGACGTTATGTCAGCAAAAGAGAAATGCTCATTTTACAGATGAGGAAACTGAGGCTGGGGGGGCTGATCCCTGGGTGAAAGAGGAATTAGGTCTCCGGTGAGATTCAAATCCGGGCCCTCCGAGTGGGTGCCCTTCCTTCAGGGCTGCCATCACTGCCCATGATGAGGGGAGGCACAGACCTATGCCAGCTAATAACCATGATAAAGGCCCCGGGCGTAGGCATGTGGCAGGGCCCGCCTGCCCGCTCTGAGTGCGTTTTATGTTTGTGTGGCATATATAGAGTCGTTTCCCGTGCAGCGCCCCATCTGTGGTGGGGGGCTCTGAACCCCGATGCTTTCAGGATGCATCATGGGATCCCGGCTCTGTACTTGCAGTGCTTCTGGGCCTGGGGGGGTTCCCCTGCCTGTGACTTAGGGGGGCTGACCCCCACTTTCTGTGCTTGCCCCAGGTCCCCTGGGAAGACCTCCGCTATCTCTTTGGGGAGATCATGTACGGGGGCCACATCACGGATGCCTGGGATCGCCGACTGTGCCGGGGCTACCTAGAGGAATTCATGAACCCCTCCTTGGTAAGGCTGCCCCCCGGGGGGTCAGGGGGGGCGGCTTGGGCGGAGACCGTGGCCTTCCTTGGCTCTCCCAGACCCTCGGGGCGGTGTGGGGGCCCCCATTCCTCGGGGGGAGCTCAGGCCCTCCTCCCTCCCTTCTCCTTTATTCTGTGGCTTCTCTGCGGAGCAAGGACGTGCCCAAGGCAGAGCTGGGCTATTTTGGGACAGTTAGGGTAGCCCACTGTTGCATGGCGCATCCTGCCTCAGGCTGCCGGAGCCGCCATACTGTGCTGGCCTTTGTACTTGGGGCAGAGGTGAGAGAGGAGGGAAGGAACCCATGGCGATGAAGGCCTACTGTGTGCCAGGCCTGGGCTGGAGCTTCACAACAGCCCCGGCGGGCGCTTGCCTGAATCGGGGCTGGGGGAGAGTGATGGCGGGGGGCTCCTCCTGCAGCCCAAGGGCCCAGGCCCCAAGGCCCGACTCTCCCTCTGGGTACGGAGCGGCTCTCAGCCCACCCCGGCTGTTCACGGCCATTCCTGGGGGGCCCAGAGTTTTCCTTCTCTTCCAGCTCCTGCCTTGAACCCTGAGCCTCTCAGATCAAAGGCCCGCTCATCCGGGGACCCCCTGATTGTCCCGAGCATTTAACAGCAGCCCCCTCCCCCCCCCAGGTCACACAAAACCCTGTATTGTAGCCAAGGAGCCCCTGCTGTAGCAGCCGGGCCTGGGGTTGTTTGTCCTTCTTCCCTCCTCTGTGGGAGATCGGCAAGGAGGCGGACCCCTCCCACGGTGGCCTCTCCCCCCAGGACAGATTTCATGCTATCACACGCACACACACTCAGACACACTCACACTCACACTCACACACAGAGTTTCCTCATCTGAGATCAGGGGCCGGTAGGAGGCAGTCTCCCAGGGGGCAGGCAGTGCTGGGTCTGTGGCCAGTGGCCAGCACAGTGTGGAGCCGGAGCCGGAGCTGGAGGCCCTGAGCCCCGAGAAACTTGCTTCCGTTAATGGGCTAACTCTGTCCCTGGGTTTATTAATTTTGCGTGTAAACAGATGCTTCCAAAGGGCTCGGAAAGGTCTCCTTAATATTTCAGGCTTCACAGACTGTGACCTTTTGAGCACAATTTAACATTACGCTCTCTAAGAAGAATTGATTTCCTTGGGAAAGGCAAACCTTTGAAAGTTCTCCAAATGATTACAAATTCTAATGGGTGGAGACCGAATTAATGAGATTTTAGGGCCTTTGATAATTATCAGCCTTTTGAGTTTCAGATTCCCATTTAATAACTTCCTGAAATTAATATAATCACGCTTAATAATCTTTCTCCTGAAGCACGCCCAGACAGAATCACGCTGATGGTCTTCCGCGGCGCGCATTAAACTAATCTTTGTGTGTTTGATCTGGAAATTACCTGCCACGGCTCTCTGAAACAGAATGAGATCTTCAATTTTGTTACGAATTTCCCAGCCAAACTTAGCAGCATCAAAAGTGAATGTTAAACCTTTGTTATTAGTTTGTTTTCTTAAGCTTTCGACCTTTGCCACTCCAAATGTCTGGCTGGACTTAGAATCTTCTTACATCTGCCTTTCTGTGTGAAACATCAGCTCCGGGACTCTCTCTCCCCCTCCTCCTGATGGACGTTGCTGTTGAGTACCCAGAGCACAGCTCCTCCTTCCCTGGCGTGTTTCTAGGAGTAATTCAAGGATCTGCTAATCATTCTCTAGCACTTTAGCCGAGGAGCCCCTATCTGGTGTGTCCCCCAGTAGCATTGAACCAGTTAACATCAGCTTTGGCAAAAGGCATTTTCTAAAAAAAGCATAGCCACATCCCCCCCAAATCAGGAACGGTCTCCCCTCTACACACCCCTATGACTCTGAGTAGAATCTAACTTAAGTGGTTACTATAAACACCCCCCCCCCCAAAAAAAAGACAAAACCCAGAGGGCAGGAAGCCCTCCCTGTATGGAGAATCCTTTTCTGCCTTCCGGGAGTCCCTCCAAAGGTCACTGCTGAGGATGTGGCCCCCCCGTGGTCGGCTCACTCCCTAGCTCGTAGGAAGTTTCTGTCACAAGATCAAGCCGAGTAAAGCTG
The DNA here is from genome assembly GCA_023553655.1 of Myrmecobius fasciatus. Lineage (NCBI taxonomy): Eukaryota > Metazoa > Chordata > Mammalia > Dasyuromorphia > Myrmecobiidae > Myrmecobius > Myrmecobius fasciatus. The sequence goes on from JAJPUD010006157.1 coordinate 55,869, forward strand.
AGTGACCCAGTGGTCACTCAGAACTGGTTAGTGACCAGACTCGGCCACTGCCACTAGTGACCGCAGCCGCTGAGGGGACCTTTGCCAGCTCTGGCCTGTGGAAGCTCCCAAGGCCACATCCTGGTCCTCTCTGACGCCCGTCACTGATCCACAAGACGAAGGGAGCCATGGCGTGCTGGCCACGGGATGCTCAGGTGGGGAGGGCAGGCCCCTCCAGGTAAAGGGGAGACGTCCACCCTGCTTTCCTCCCCGGAGGGACATGGCCTTTCCTCTCTCATTCCGGCTCCCAAGTCAGGTTTTAAAAGGTTTCAGTCCCGTGCAGGAAGCCGGCAGGAGACACTCTAGGGAGCCCCTAGCAGGGGGCCCGGCCTCCACCCATCGGGAAGTGGGCTCCCCTGCAGGCCTGTCCGCTGACAACAGGTAGAGGTGGGAGCCTGCTCCGTGCCCAGAGGCCTCGCTACTGCGAGATCACTCTGCTTCTGCCTTGTCTGTAAAATGGGAACGACAGCACCTCATTCCCAGGGTCCACTTTGCCTCTGCCTTGTCTGTAAAATGGGAACGACAGCACCTCATTCCTGGGGTCTTAGGGTATGAGGAAGTGGGATGGGCCGGGCGCCGTGCAGACCTGGAGATGTTTCAGACCCGTTAGTTCCCATCATCCTCATTGTTCAGCCCTCAAGTGCACTTGAATCAAATGAAGTAATGTACGTAGAGCAATTGCAAACTTAAAGCACCCCTTAAATGGAGTTCTTAATAATTCAGTGTTAATCTGATTGGGTTAAAATATTAATTTTTGATTGAATTAGGTTTTTAAATCTTTAAGGTCTCTTCCGGCTCTGTTGCTATGATCTTGTTGCCGTGTTCCTCTGATAATTATTGTTCGCTGGGGAGTTTTCATTTGATCTCAGAGGCGAGAGGGAGCCGCAGAAGGTTCATGAGCAGGAGAGCGACACAGTCAGATCCACGTTTTAGAAAAACACTTTGGCAGCTTGGGAAAGCAGAAGGGAGAGATAGGGACAGATGGGAGAGGGAGAATCCATCAGACTTAACAAGTGTTGTGATTATAAACAATAACCATCCCTGGCATTTCTCCAGTCCTTTATGGCTTCCAAAGCACTTTCCAAACCTCTCATTTTCTCTTCACAACAACCCTGGGAGGGAAGGGCTAGTTTTGTCCCCATTTTACAGATGAGGAAACTGAGGTAAACAGGGTGACTCTCAGGGTCACGTGGCCAGTGAGCTTCTGAGGCTGATTCAGACCTGATCTCCCTGGTCCAGTGTCTATCTATCTCCTAACCTCTGAGGGATGTGCAGAGTGAGTGAGAGCTTAGGGTCACTGCCCCTCTCAGAGGAGGGCACTGGTGGAGGGGGAGGGCGTCGGGACCTGGAATAACTCCCTTCTTCCTGCGGCTGAAGTTGGAAGGCGAGCTCCTGCTGGCCCCGGGCTTCCCGGCTCCGCTCACCCTGGACTACGCGGGCTACCACCAGTACGTGGACGACACGCTTCCTCCCGAGAGCCCGGCGCTGTACGGCCTCCATCCCAACGCCGAGATCGGATTCCTGACGGTGACTTCCGACAGCCTCCTTCGGGTCGTGCTGGAGATGCAGCCCAGGAACCTTCCCAGCCGCGCAGAGCCGGCCCCGTCCACGGAGGAGAAGGTAGGGCCCCTTGGCTGGGCCCGGCCCGCTCCTTGCTGCGTGTCCGGCTTAATTCTTGCTGCTTTGGAGGAGGATGGGGCCGGTTTTTCAGGTGTGATGGCAGAAGAACTTTTCCCCGACCAGCTCGCTCTCCTTTTCTCCTTACGTGAGATGTGTGTGTGTGTGTTTATATAAAGCACACATGTACATTTGTGCACACATATGCAAACATATGTGTATATATTTTCCTCTTATATAAAACGTACATTTATATGCACTTACATACATACATATACATGTGTACACATGCACAAGTACACATACACACGTATGTACATAAATCATTTCCCATTTCCTCACATAAACTGCCCAACCAGCTGGTGGCTAGAGCCTCGACCTCCCCCTCAGGGAAATGCTTCAGATCCCGCCTGGGACGCTTGCTGTGTCCCCAGGTAAGAAAGACCCAGGAGGAGGAGAGCAACTGCCTCATGGGATTGTTCCCAGGATCGGCCCTTTTAGATTCTTCAAATTTTAATTAATGGCGCTTTTTGTGAAGCATTTTGCTAAAGGGATTCTTGTTTATTTGTTATTAACAGAAACAGACACAAACGTGCATTTATCGTTTCCTCTTACATAGAATCATGGATCTGTACACACGGGTGCACTTGCACACAAATACATGTCAGACTTGTTAACTCACGGGCGCTCTCCCTAGGAATGGCCTGACATTTAGTGGCCCCCACGGTCACCACCACACAGAGACCCTGGGGGCGAGTCCCCTTTGTGCTTCCCTCTCTGCTCCAGCTCTAGGGTCTCTAAGCCACTCCCAGCGTGTCCAGGCTGCTGTGGCTAGCAAGTTTTTCCCAAAATTAAGCAGAAATTGGCCTAAAGCTTCCATTCGGTGCTAACTTGGTTATCTGGGACCCGATACGGCGTTACCTGATGGGGGGGCTGGGGGTGCCAGTCCCGACTCCCGGCACCTCATGTTCCCGAGTTCAAATGCCAACTTGGACACTTAGTGTCTGTGTGATCCCGGGCAAGTCCCTTCACCCTCTCTGCCTCAGTTTCCCCATATGTCAAGTAGTCTAGGAAAGGAGACAGCAGCCCCCCAATATCTTTGCTGAGAAAACCTCGAGAAGTTGGACACGAGGAGGTCCAAGTAGCCTAGGTAACCGCAGAGCTCCCTCTCCTTCCTGGGGGTCCCCGACACTGGAGACGGCCTTCCTGCCCCGGGGGCTCCAGCCTGTTCTCTCAAAGCTCATCCTCCCACCAGGGCGGAGGCTCCTCCGGCTCCGGCCCTCGGAGGTTTACGGGGTGCCAAGATGGCCCCCCTCGATGTGAGGCCGGCCATGGGACGGAGTCTGGGCAGACAAGCAGCTTCCAGGAGCCCGTCACCACGATCTGCCCCGAATTGGCTTTTTGAGCTTCAGGGCGTCAGGTGGGGCCCCATGTTCCGGCCTCGGTGACACACGTGGCTCCTGACTCCCCGCCTTCTCTGCCCGCCATACTTTTGTCCAAATAAGGAGGGCGAATAGTAAGCAGCCGGGGCCAGAAGTGGGGCTCCGGGGCCCAGCTCGCAGCCCTTCTTTTCATTTCTGGAGCTTGGCCCGCCGCCCGGGGGTTTTCTTGGCAAGCTTCCTTCTGCTTTGTGCGCGGAGGGGTCAGTGAGGCGCCCGGGGTCCCACGTGCCCGTCTCTCTGCCCCCTCCCCCAGCCCACCCTGGCCACCCACCTGCTTCTGTTTCCCGAAGGTTAAGAATATCCTGGACGACCTCCTGGAGAAGCTTCCCGAAGAGTTCGACACGGCGGAGATGGCGCTCAAGACGCCGGCCCGCAGCCCCTACGTCCTCGTGTGCTTCCAGGAGTGCGAGCGCATGAACCTGCTCCTGCGAGAGATCCGGAGCTCCCTGCGCCGGCTGGACCTCGGCCTCAAGGTAAGCGGGGGCCGGGCCGGGCGAGCAGGCTGCCCTTGGCTGCCACCCTCACCAGGCCGCTTCTCCCCCACCGCAGGGCGAGCTCATGCTGTCTCCTGACATGGAAGCCCAGCAGTTGGCGCTCAGTTCTGGCACCGTGCCCACCTCCTGGCTCCGGCTGGCCTACCCCTCCACCTACGGCCTGGCCCAGTGGTAAGTGTCCAGCACCCTCCGAATCTCCTTTCGGCACGGAGGATGAGGAGGGCCTGGAGCGCCGGAAGGTCCCTCGGGACGTGCCCCGGGGAGTCTGTCTGGGGGCTTGGCTGATTTATTGAGATGTTTTTCACCCAGTTGTCAAAGGGGGAGAGAAGCCATGGGAAGATTCCCCAGCCGAGGTTCCTGCTGTAGTGGCTGTACCCTGGGCACAGCCTCGAGACCCGAGTTCAGATCCTGGCCTTCGTGGGTCACTTTCCGGCCGGGGGAGGTTTAGCTCTCACCCCCCAGGAGCCTGTTTAACCGCCAGCTTTTCCACCCTGGTGATCCTTGATGGGGAGGTTCATTCCTGCCCCTGAAACTGCTCCACTTCCTCTGGCCTCTTTCCTGTTCTGTCTCCCGGGAGCCTCCCAGCCTGGTGAGGAGGCAGGGAAGCTTTCATCCCCCATTTACAGATGAGGAAACCGAGTCTGTTCCCTGGGGTCCCACGGCTCTCGGGCTCGGCCTCTGCCGACAAGCGGGCTGTGCCCAGAAACCAGGCTGAGGCCGTGAGGGAAACTCGGGGGGCCGGGGCAGGAGACCCCGTGCCGGGCGGCAGACCTGCCCCTTAGACACGTGGGAGGCCGGATCAGGACAGGAGGCCGTCCAGAAGGAAAATCCTGTTAGTAACGTGTCAGCGCAATTTCTGCGTGTGACGGTGGCCAGGAGCGGTCTGTCCTATGCGTCATTAGCCCCTCGAACCCCCCGCGCTCGCCTATTTGTTGTCGTTTTACTAAAATCTCACGGCCCACACTCACTTCTGGAGAAAAATGGCTGTCCTCTGAAAGGACGGGCCGGTACACGGAGCCGAAGCTGTGCTGGGAGTAAAGAGCCAGTTTGGGGCACTTTGGGGACCCCGGGGCTGGGCCCCAGGAGGAAGTGCCAGCCTTGATCCCCATGGGCTTCCCGAAGGCTCTGGGCCCACACGGACCTGGTCCCCCTCTCCTACCAGGTTCAGCGACCTCCTGTTGAGGTGCCGAGAGCTTGACGGCTGGGCCCAGGACCTGGTCCTGCCGGCAGTGGTGTGGCTGTCCGGACTCTTTAACCCGCAGTCCTTCCTGACAGGTAGGGGTAGGGGTCCCACCCGTGGGTTCAGGGCTTCTCCTGGGCCCCGATGAATGGCTAGGAGCCAGGACTGAGAGACTCCCGGGTCCTGGGCTGGTCGGTGGAGAGCGGGCCTTCTCCAGGGCTCCAGATCATGGCCTTGGGCCCATGGTTCCATTAATGGGTGGAGCTGAGACTGAGAGACTCTCCGTCCTGGGCTGGGGTCCCCCGGGGAGCTCTGGGGCCCAGACACTTCCTTCCCCCATTCGTTCCCCCCCAAAAGCTGTCATGCAGAGCACGGCCCGGAAGAACACGTGGCCTCTGGACAAGATGTGTCTGAGCGTGGACGTGACCAAGAAGGCCAAAGAGGATTTCGGCCATCCCCCGAGGGAAGGCGCGTACATTCACGGGCTCTTCATGGAAGGTAAGAGGCGGCCATCCCCCCATTTTACAGATGGGGAAACTGAGGCCCGCAGGAAGAGAGGGACTCGCCCAGTCTCCAGGCAGCCTGGCTTTGAGCAGAGCCGTCCCGACCTCAGTCTAGGACTTTCTCCAAAAAGTGTCACCAACAGCACTGCTGCCAGTGTGCTAGAAACCCACCCAGGTGCCATAGCCCCGCATTGCTGCAAAGGACCCCCTCTGTCCCCTGGGGTCAGGAAGTCCTGGGTGTGAGTCCCGGCCCTGCCCTCAGGGCCCCTCGGCGCTGAGGACTTGGGGGAGGCAATGGCTGCCGATTTCCACACCAGATTGGGGCTCTAGTCCGGGCCACATGGTACCCCAGGACAAGGGGTTCAGCTCCTGACTGAGCCTGCAGGGTCACTGGGAGGGGCCCCCCATTTACAGACGAGGAAGCTGTGGCCGGGGTGGGTGCCGGGCCAGGGCCCAGGCCTGGAAGTCCCCTCTGGCCCCATCCTCTCCCAGGTCAGACTGGGGACCTCAGGCTCCCGGCTGCTTCTGCTGCCCAAGGCCACCCCCTGGTGGACGTCCTCATCCACAGCATGGTGGCCAAAGTGGGCAGCAGGCTGGCCCCCCACAGAGCTGGGGCCCAAGGCGAGGGCTCCTGCCTCAGTTTCCTCACCTGTATATCAGGAGGAGATGAATAATAGTATAAACGGCCTGGGCAAACCACTGAACTTCTTCCTGGGGCTTCCCATCTTCAGGCCCCCCAAACCCAGCTTCTCGAAGCCCCCCTAGACTTGTAGGGGCCAGAAGCGAGTCTCGATGCCAGCAGGAACACTCGCTCTGGAGCAGCGACTCAGACCCTGGGCCCCTCCAGCTGTGTGACCAGAAAGCCACATTACTTCTTGCCACTGTCCCCCTCCTTCCCTTACAGATGAGGGGACGGGGGCTCCTTTGGGTCACTCGCCATTTTAAGAGTATCCCCCTGCCTCTCCCTCCAAGAAATCCACGAGCTTTGAAAGTAATCAGAAGGGACTTTTATTGCATCAAACTGTGTCACTAGCTGGGTACCCCGAGCCCCCCAAGCATTCGCTACAGCAGTGACCGTGCCCTCTGTCCTAGGAGCGCGCTGGGACGTCCAGGCCGGGACCATGGTGGAAGCGCGCCTCATGGAGCTGAGCTCGCCCATGCCGGTCATCTTCGTCAGGGCCGTTCCGGCGGACAGACAGGACACGAAGCTCACCTACGAGTGCCCCGTGTACCAGACCCGGACCCGGGGCCCCACCTACGTGTGGACCTTCAGGCTGAAGAGCCAGGAGAAGGCCACCAAGTGGGTGCTGGCGGGGGCGGCCCTGCTCCTGGCCGGGTGACGGGGGCTCCCCAAAGAAGTCCCTTAAGCGTCTTGTACAGAACTTACTGAGGATGTGACGTTTCCCCCTCCCCCAAAAGAAAAAGGGAGAGACAGACAGACAAACACGGGCGGAAGCCCCCAGAAACCCAAGCAAAGGCTCGCCTCACCCCTGAAATCACTAAAACAAAACCTGAAAAACAAGGCCCAGCATCCCCCTCCCCCAGGGGACTTTGGCTCAGAGACCAAGCGTCAAATCAAAGTCTGAGTGGGGGCTTTGGGGGGAGGTCCCCCCGAGGAACAGAGAAAGGGGCTGGCCGGTTTTTCTCGGCTCCAAGTTCTTACACACCATTGCACTGGGTCATAAAGGGCCCAGGAGGAAGCCCCGGACCAAGGGCAGCCTGGCTCCCAGGCGTCACCGAGGGCACCGTTCACACCTGAGCATTTCCTTCCCGGGCCGGGAGGGCTGATCAAGTTTTCTCCTTGTAAACTTACCCTGGAAGGTTAACAAAAACCCCAGCGCCCTGGTTGTGCTTTGTTGTGGAGGCGAGGCTGGCGAGCGAGCGCCAAAACCGGCCTTTCCTGAGAAACTTTAGGAACAGGGAATAAAGCGGCACCAATCGCCCACAGGAAGAGGAAACTGCTGAGCCCCCCGCCCCCCAGCTGCTCCCCGAACAAATAAAACCGTCACAACACTCATCAAATCTGGAACACCCATCGGGGAAGGGGGTCTTCCCCACGAGACCCCCCCCTTCCCCAGTTCTGGCCATTTTCTCTGCCTCCTAGTGGTCTTCAACCAGTTGTTTCTGTATGCTGAGAGAGATGGGAAAAGACGCAGCTGTTTACTGTAAATTGGGGTCTACCTTTAAGCTACAGCCAAGTTCCATCTAAGTGCAAGGGACCCTTCAGAGCCCAGAGCACCTCTGCTACACCCCAAGGTCAGCATCGGAGCCGCTTCTCCCCTCCCCCACGCACAGACTCTGGGGTCCCCTCCCCTCGGTTTCCTGATCTGAGCCTCACCTTTCCAAGTATTCTTTCACGTTGTTGTAGCCGTAGAATTTCGCCAGGTGGATGAGGATCCCGGTAGCGCACCGCCCGTCCCGCCGCCGACAGTAACTGCAATTGCAAATGCCCCGGCACGGGGGGCACACCCAGTCCTGGGAGGAAGAGAAGCGGGGAGATGCAGAGGACCCCCGCTGGGAGGCAAGGACAGCTGCACACTAGGGGACGCAGGCTGGGAACCTAGCGCAAAGGGAGAGCGCAGAGCCTGAGGCACAAGCTGAGCGACACCCCCCCAAGGGTCTGGGGCCAGATCTAACTCCAGCTGCAATATTCTAACCCCTGGGCTACCCGGGATCAATATCAAATAATGAAAGGTTAACCATGGCCACCAGCACCGTCCCTGTGACGAGAAAGCCTTCCCTCAGGAACTCGGGCCTCCCAAAGATAGACACCCAGGGCTGGGAGCCTTCCCTCTCATCCCAGGAGGTCACACGGCCGGCCTGCCGCCAGCACGAAGGGCTGCTGGGTGGGAGCTCTGCCCAGAGCTTTTACCCTTGGCAGCCCCTCTCCGTCCTGCGAAGAGCTCTGGAGGCAGGTCCTCCTTGAGGACTGTCATTTCTATTTACAGACGGGGAAGCTAAGGCGCAGAGAGGCCGAGTGAAACAGGGAGGGACAGAGGCGCTCCTCGAACCCTGGCTCGCCTCCATTCCCGGTGCTCGGTTAGATGTCACGCTGTCACGTAATCTTACCGGGAGGGCAGCGTCTCTTCAGCAGTGAGACAAGGAAGGGAAGGGCCACCTACCGGGTCCAGGAGGGCCGACCTCACGTCCTCCCCGTAACGATTCCGGAGGCACGGGCCGCAGAACTGCCCCCGGACGCCCCCGCACTCCAGGTTCCGACACACCGTCTTGGTATCGATGGTCTTCTGGCGGCACTGATGGCACGTGTTACCCTAAGGCGTGGAAGAAGGCATGGAAGGCGTCTCTCGCCATTGCGGCCGCTTCCAAGAACCCGCTCCCCGAATGCGTCCAGCACGCAGGAAGCGGCTCATGAATAAAGTCGGGCCCACACCTTGCCTCAAGCGCCTGCCTGCCCGTGGTTGGACTTAATAAATGCCCACCGATCGAGTGACGTCACCTTTCGCGCCTGCGGATGACGGGAGGCAGGCCGCACAGGGCACTGGGCTCCACTTCTGCCTCTGGCACTTAGTGAGGCAAGATAATTGCCTGGGCTCCCGCTTAGTCACCTGCAGTTCCTTCCGGTTCTCAGTCTGTCATCCTAAGCAAGCCGCGTTCATTCCCTACTCCCGTCCCCCCTCAGAGGTGACAGACACTGTTCCTTGTGCAATCTCAAGCCCCCCTTAAGTCTTGGCTCACTCACCCCTCCTTTGCGAGGGTCTCTCAGACTGCAGCTCTCCCCCCGCCCCTGCAAACCACTCGTGCTTCCCACTAAAGCCTCTGCGTATGTAGTTTTTCACCAAGTAGAACATGAGCTTCCCGAGGACGGGAGGAATGACTTCTGTACCCCTGGCGCCGAGCACAGGGCCGGACACGTAGGAGGGCCGTAACAGCGTTTTGCCGATTTGTCCCGACTGGACTGTCCAACAGTGACCCGCTCCCCTCTCAGAATGGCTCATTTTACGTCCCTCTCCGGGCCCTGATCCAGGTTAGCACGCCAAAGAGATGCCGGGGACCAGCTCCCCTGCTTGGGGAAGGACGTGATGAAGTGCTTACCAGAACTTTGTCGTAGATTTTATCTCTCACAGTGATGGCGACGTTCTCTAACTCATCTTCGGTGATCTCGTCCACCGTCCGGAAAGAAGACATGCGCCGTTTTCTGTACACACGGCACTTCCCCTGCAAAAGGAGCACCCGGGTCTGACGGGGGAGGCTTGAAAAGCCCAGGGGCGCCTGTGCTGCCGGTTAGAGCTGGACAGCAAGACTGTAGAGCCTGCACCTTCTACCAGTCCGCCCCGTGTCGGAACTACCCATAATGACCAGTGACGGGACGGGGCTCCTGGGGGGCAGCCACGTGGCCCCGAAAGCCGGACCTGGCGTCCTCACGAGCCCCTTCAAAGCCCGTCTTCTAACTGGGGGAGTGTGGACAAGCCTTAGCTCACCGGCTACAGACCTGCATACAAATGTATCTGCTCTGTTACTGCGGGCTTCTGTGAGGATCCCAAGACAACGTGCATACAGAACTTCGAGAACTTAGAGCACCTGTGATTGCGAGCTAGTCAGGCCCTGCTTGTCTGCTTAGATTCCACCTAACTTTGAGCTAATCATGGCCTTTCTCTGGATCTCAGTTTCTTTAACTAAACAATGGTCAGCGCTGAGCACCGTGGTGGTAAGACACACCCCACTCACTTTCTTCCGTCTCCTGAAAGCGTACAGGTCTTCTTCAAAGTTGGTGGACACCGTGAAGTTTTCCACGGCAAACTTCTCCGGAGGCCGGGCGCTGCGGGTGGGGTTCATGCGGCGAGTTATCTGCCCCTCCGAGAAAGCCCGCCTGACCGCCTTCTTTTTCTGGAAAAGAGAAAGCAGGTCTGCTTCTGGACCCCCTCCAACTGGGGCTGCTTCTGTGAAGGGGGGCAGAAAACGAGGTTTCCACTTACGTAAGCGGGGCTCGGGGTCTGCACCGGGAACAGCTCTGGGAGGGAATGCAGTTCTGCCAGCAGCTGAGCGAGCTATGGAGTAAGAGGGACAAGCGGTCAGTGCCCGGGCCCCTCCCACGAGAGCTCCTGGCCCAGAAAGGAGCTGTTCCCCATCCCTCAGGGCCTCCCAGGGACACTTGGACTCTGCCACTGATCACGTCACCCCCAACAGATAAATTATCCATTCACAGACTTCCGACGACAAACACGACACCAAAGGGAACAGCTTCCCGGATGAAACTGACACATCCCTGAAAGTGACACGAGTGAAAGCGACATGCGAATCCCCTCCTAAGCCAGGGAGCACGAAATGCCATCCGTGTCACAGCCTGGGATGGCAGACTGCCTTCCGGCTGGGCGACACAGTGGAGAAGCTTTCCTACGTATGTATCGTACCACGGATGGATGCAATTTCTGTCTGCACAAAACACGTCTGTGTGCATGTTTGTGACTCAATATATTACTTACCCCACGTGGGAATGTATCGCACACACGTGTACCCCTGATATCTGCACATCACACATGGCATGTTTTATACTTGAGAGAGGTGTCTGTGCATCAGGCGTGTGCGTCTCTGGGCCCACATCACTCATTCTCTCTCTCACTCGTTTACTGGGGCATAATTAAGGTGTTAAACTAGCTGATCTCCAAGACTGTTTGTGGTTCTAAAATCTGCAATCCTCAGCAACTTAGGGTAACTCATTGCCAGGGTCACAGGAAGAAAACATGACCTTGACCGTGCCCTCCAAGAAAAAGGCTTTCTGACCCAGGGAGGCAAGATGGCCAGCAGGGAAGGGCATCTCTTACCATGGCTTTGTTCTCCTTGATGTTCATGGCCCTTTTGATCAGAGCGTCCGAGTCATTCTGGCCCAGGTCGGAGTCCTCATCCGACTCGGAGGTGGACCCTTCCACAGCTTTCTTCCCCGGCCGACCGTTTTTCTTTCTTCTCAAAGACTTCGATTTTTCACTCTCGTCAAAATGCAAGCTAGAAAAGGACGGCTCAGAAAACCTGGTTTTTATATTGGCTTTATTCTTGGTGGGGAACTGGAAGGCAACTCTGAGCCCAAAGCTGTTTCTTCTGGAGGCCGTCTTTGTGGTGGCTTCCTCCTCCTGTTCTTCCTCTTCCTCTTCACTGCCCACATGCCTGTCTCCAGCATCTTCATCACTCATTTCTGACTCTGTGACCTAATAAAAGGAACAAAAAAACTGGTCTTTTCTCTGCCAACATAAAACAAATATACCTCTAGAAAGATGCAGCAGTAAGAAAATTGGTTATAAATCAATAAACACTTATTAAGTACCTACTGTGTGCCAAACACTGGGAAATACAAAAAAGGGCGGGGGGGGGGGAAGGAAAGCATCGCTGCCCTTTAGAAGTTTACACTGTAATAAGGGAGACAACGTGTAAACAAACATATACAACACAAGTTATTCCACAGGACCCAGAAAAAGAATGAACCTGGCACCAGTCAGCGGGTGAGATTTGTGAGAGTGAAGAACAAGCTAAATGTTAACTAGTCCCCAAAGACCAAGAAGCCTCCGACCTAATACATACAAAGCACAAGTTTTCAGCAGATATTACTGCTGGAATGATAAAAATACTCCTACTCGGAATGGACGGCAGGTTCCTTAGTGCTCCTACTATCCTATGAGGAAATCTGCGTCTGAATTCTTAAAGGGGGGTGAGAAATGCATCAAAAAGGGGACGGGGACGGGTTGGGAAGGCTGCTGATGGTGTAGTGTGCTGGTCTGGCCAGAGCAGAAGTGTTACATCCACGGGCAGGGACCATGTTGGATGGCAAGGAAGGGGCTAGGAAAAGGAAGCAGCCAGGATAATGAAAGGTCTTGGAAACCATATGATGACACTGTTTGTTTGGAGGAACTGGCAATGCTGGTCCCCCAATAGGAACTCTGAGCCACAGCTGGACCAGCAGACTCCCACGGATGTGATTTACTACCTTGAGAAATGCCTGGAGAGGTTGGAGCAGGTGGGGGGAGAATGTGCAAGGGATGAGCAGGAGGAAAACCCTTTGCAAATGCCATGTGTAAACAGGAGTTGTGGTTATGGGTAGCACTTTAGACCAGAATCAAAAGGTCAAGAAAGTGGGAGCCTTCCCAAATGGGGATCTCTGTATGCCATCCTGGCTGTCCAGGTAAGAAAACCAAACTTGCAACAAGCCCTTTACACGTGTGGCAATGACCCGGAGGGACTTGTTTACCTCACGTGGGGATGACAGAAAAAAGTCGTTCCCAAAAGGGTTTGAGATAAAAATTCACTGCTGAATCAAAGGAGCTAAGGTGACATATTTTTCAAGGTGACATTCTGGAAGCACTTAAGCTCCTGGAGGGCAGGAAATATTTTATTTGGAGTCCCTGGCACCCAGCACAGTCTCACACGTATAGCAGGAACAGACCTCCACGGTCCTCCCTAGCTCTAGGCTTATGATTCTATGGGCAAACAGTCCAACAAAACAAGGGAAAGAAACGCACTACTGGGTTGGATTAATAGGTCATAAATGCAGACCTGCAGGGGACTTCATAGGCCATTTTAGTACAAACCCCTCACACCACAGATGAGGAAACTGAGGCTCAGGTTAAAAATCAGTTCTAAATAAAGAATACTTTTACAGGGAGGAAAAAAAGTACACTTCTATAATCATCAATCCTGTAAATGTCGGATGGGTAAGTTACCATTAGCTCTGGGTAACTGCTGAGCTCACTCTGGGTGAATCCTTCAAACTCTTCGGTCTCCGAGTCTGTATCCTCGGTGAAAATCCTTCGCAGTTCTTCCGTGATGTACTTGGAATGGAAATGCACATCCTAAAACCGGCACATTAAGAAAATTAAATGAAAATGAATTTTAAATAAAATTTAAAAGATGTCAACCCCACTAGATTCATCAAATTAAATTGTTTAAAAACAATTAGAACGAGAAAGTTTCGTTCACTTCCTGGCAGATTTACAACTCCAGAGTCCGGAATCTGCTTTTAATGGCAGAGATGCAGAAGTGGGAAAGCCAGAGAGGAAAGGAAGAAAACCAATCTCCAGGCCCACGGCCCCTTCCCCACTGAGCCCGGCTCTGGGCAGGCCAGGCCGGCCCCTTCCATGCAGCCTATGAGCAAAGCCTGGGCCCAGCCTCGGATTTCCTCCTTCGTGGGCTGCAGCCCCAGGCAGGATCTCCCGGTTAGAAAAAGGAAGCCCCTGAAATAGTCCAGCCCCCACCCCCGTGGCCGGGGAGACTTCTCTCAGGGGGGGAGCTTTCAGCAAGCTACCCTCGCCTGGGACTAGCTGGCTTCTTTCTGACACAGACGGAAACAAAACAAGAACCCCCAAACCACTTGTTTACCGACACTTCTTAAGAGAAGGAGGAATAACCGGCCGAGGCAGAAGGCTGCAGACCCAAAGCCGAACCGAAAACCCCCAAGCTCGGGGGCCTTTGATCTTGGCCCATTTGTCAACGTCCTCCTCTGGTAAATGAGGCTACTTGGATTAGACTTCATTCACTAGCACCCCGGCCCCCCCGCCCCCATTCCATTTTAGAGCAAGTGAAAGGGGCCCAGAATCTCTGGGAGAACAGGCAGGGGCTGGGCAGCCAGGGTGTCCCTGGAGCTGGGACGGGGGGGGGGGGGGGCTGCCCCTCCCTGCCCCTGCTACTTTAGACCCAAGCTCTGCAGGCAGGTTCTGATCCAGCTGGGTCCCACACTGCTCTGAGCCCAGAGGAAACCTTGGAAGTGTCCCCCTGCCCATTTCACCAGGCTGAAGCCGGCCCCCCACCTTCTGCAAGCCTTGGACCTCAGGAAGTCCAGGCCCAGACCGAGAGCGCCCCGGCCCAGACTAAGCGGCCAGAGCCGGGCCCGAGATCCACAGGAGGGGCCGTGTGTGACTCAGTCTCCTTTTCCTTCCCCTCCTTAGATAATCTCAAAGCAGAAAAGCTGCCAAGGGCGCGGGGGATGGGGAGGATGCTTTCAGAGTCCCTGCAGCTCAAGGACAGACCCGTGGCTAAGTAACGGGGCTGCTGCAGTTGGGGGGGGTGGGGGATGAAGGGGGCCGCCTGAAAGGCCTCCATCTGGCTGGTTGCAGGAGCCAGGAGCTGGGCACCTGGCGGTGAGGGGAAGGACGCCGGGACCTGTTAGGGCTGAGCTTGGGCAGCCTGCGGCCAGTCTGGGCCCCAGAGGGGCCCCGGGGCCATAAAGGAAGTGCTCGCACCTCCGTCCTGTGGCCGGCCCCTCCTGGGGAGCCGCTGCCTCTGCTGAGCAATCCCCCCTCACGTGAGGGTCTGCCCCACAGGGGCCCCGAGACAACCCGGAGGCCCCCCCAGGGTGAGCCCCATCACAAGGGGAAAACCTGACCCGTGACTAATTATCAGGATGCAAAGGGGGCCCGGGAGCGTCCCAGGGCCGGGACTGACCCAGGAGGCCACGAGCCACGTGCTGCCCGCCCCAGGTCCCCTCTGCACTTCGTGGGAGGCAGCGGGGCTGGCGTCCGAGCCAGGCAGGCACGAGTTCCGATCCTGCTCTGGGAGCCTCCGGGCGCCCCGAGCAAACCCCTCGGATTATATGTGTGTACAATCTGCGTGTGAGTTGTGAGGGGCTGACATCAGTGAGACCGCCCCCCCCCCCCGAAGGTTCTGACCCTGGCAGAGCTTACACGGGTCTGGGCAGCCCCAGCTGAGCCCCGGGCCCCGACACTGCCGCACTCTCCCGCGGCCCCGCAGCACCAAGGCCCCGCCGCCCGCCCGGAGCTGCCCCGCGCGCCAGGGACTTTGGGAGCCAAGGCCGGACAGAGCCGCCGCTCTTACCTTTTTTCCGGGCTCCGAGGAGTCGAAGCTCTCTTCCAGGTACAGCGTTTCCATGGGAACGTCATCTCCAAACCCAAAAAAGTCCTCCTCGTCGCTGGGGGCGTTGAAAATGTCGGCCACTTCTTCCGGCATCTGGGATGGAGACGGGAAAAAGAGCAGGGCGAGTGATGGGGGGCATGCGGGGGGGGGGGCTGAGATGGAGGCACCCCCTGCCCATGGCTCCCCCCGCCCACACGCCCCCTGCCGAGGCACAGACCCCAGAACCCGGGGCCCGAAGGCCCTCAGCGGCTCCGAGCTGCGTCTCCCAAGAGCCAAGGGGCCCGGAGGCGTCCTCCCTTCCTCTGCCTCCGCAGGCACCACACCCTTCCCCTCCAGGCCGGGGCTTTAGTGACTTCAGGGAGGTGGCTCATCAGTGGATCCGGCGGCTCTTGGCGGGGCCCTCGCATTAGCTGCCCCCGAGTTACCGTGCAGGCGAGCCCCCGACCCTGGGCCTGCTCTGTGCCCGGCTAACTTCCCCTCCTCTGGCCCTGACCTCTGCGTCCGGCCCCCGAGGGGCCATTCCAGGCTGTCATTACCCATTAGGAACAAAGCCCCCTTCCCGGGATCTCTCTGCATGTCCGGGCAGGTGGGGGCTCCGAGTAAGGAACTGCTGTGAGGGAACTTCAAAGGGCCTTAGAAATAAAGGGGGCCAGAGCCCCCCATTCCAGCCTTACTTCTTCCAAGCGTCTCCTAAAGGGGGCCCCCCAGGCAAGCAAAGGGCTCCATTTATCAAGCCAGGGAGAAGCAGGACTTGCAGAAGGCAGACCGGCCCCCCCCCACACACCCAGAGGACCCCCGTCAGACGCCCCCGCCGGACAGCACGCGCCGTTGTTGGCCCCGAGATCTGGGCCGCCCCTCCATCTCCGGGGCCCGATGCTTAGATCGAGTCACAGTCTAGAGGCAGAGCACAATGGACCCTTGGTCAAGGAGAGGGGGACGGAGACGGCCCCGTGGGCTGACCCGCCTGGTCCGAGCCCTTCCTTGGACGGATGGGGAAACGGAGGCCCAGAAAAGCCCCCCCCCCCCGATGGATTCTCCCCCGTCCGCCCCTGGCTCTGCCTTCCTGCCCCCCCATTCCCTGCTGGCTCTCTGCTCACACTCAGCCCCACAAGCGCCCCTGAGGGCAGGACTTTTATTCTCTTCTGTCTTTGCATCCTTGACCCTAAAGAGCTAAGTAATGAGTGGCCCCCCTTGCCCCCCCATGAGCCTGATCCGTTCTTTGCCTCAGCTTCCCCATCTGTAAAATGGGAATGACCTTCCTTCATGGAACCTACCCGGAGAGGGCTTGAATGCAAGAACACCGTAATGTTCCATGTACCCCCTCAGCTGTGGGGGGAACTTCTCCCCTCCCTGAGGTGGGGAGGGATGGGGCCCGTCCCACAAAGCGGGCAGCCCATCACCCCCAGCCCAACCTCGCTGAGTTCTGCTCATTTTCTCTGCCTTTGGACGTGCTTCCAGCTCAGTACCTGCCCTATTGGGGGCCTCTGGGAGAACACCCCAACTCTTTCCTTTGGGCCCCATCTGAGTCTGGCTTCTGCATCCGATGTTCTGACCAAGACTAACTGGGCTCTCTCCCCCCCACCCCAAAGACCGGTGCCGATTGGGCCAAGCCCAGAATTTCTGAATTTAAGAGTAGAAAGGGCCCTCGGGGGCCATGGAGGCTGACATCCTCCTCGGGGTCCAAGGGCCGGCCAGTGATTTATGTCCGAGAGCCAAAGAAATGGAGAGCTGAAAGGCAGGGCCCCGAGGGCCAGCCCAGCCCCTGCTCAGCCCCTGGGGCCCCCCCTGAACCCCGTATTAACGACCACCCCTGTGACGGCCTGCCGCTGCCCCCAGCAGACTCGGCTCCTTGAGGACAGGTGGCCCCTTCACCTTTTGGGGTCTTACCGGACCCCCAGCAGCACAGAGCAGGGGCTTCAAAAGGCCGGCCTTTCCACGGACTCAGAGCCCACTAAGGCAGGCACAAAGAGGCCTGGAGCCGCCCTTCATCCACAGACACCCCGAGACTGGACGGAGGGAGCTCACCACCTTCCTCACAAACCAAGAAGGCCGGCTCTGTCCGGGGGCCCGACGGGCCGGCTCCAAGGCCGGCAAGGGAGCCGGCTCTCTCTGCCGGGAGCCCCAACACCCAGGCAGCCTGCTGGGAGCTTCTGGGGAGGATCTGGAGGCAGGAAACGCCAGGCCCGCTGGGCAAGGGGCCCGTGACCGTGATGGCGCTCTCCTGAGGGACGGGCTGGCAAGGCCCAAAGCCTCGTGGGTAACGGGAAGGGTCCGAGTGCGAGAGCTGGCTGTCCTCCTCCCGCTGAGACCAGCACGGGGTTGGAGGTCAGAGGTCAGTGGGCTCTCGGCTCTCCCACCCTGACCTGCCTTTGCCCCTGTTTCCTCATCTCTAAATTGAGAGCCAGTGACGTCTTAATCCCATCCCTCCCTGAACCCGGAGCCCAGCGGGCAGAAGCTCCATGAGAAGAGGGGGGGAGGAAGGGGCCCAAGTCCCCAAGAGGGGCGAAACCTGCTCCTCCCCAGCTGGAGCAAGGGGGGCCATCACCAGGAGGCAAGTCCAGGCTCGACCGAAGGAGGTCCGGCCTCCCTCGGCCTCCAGCAAGGGCCTGGTGGGGATGGGCTCCCAGAAACGGGGGGAGGGGGGGGCAGATGTCCGGCCCACCCCCAAGCTCCCCCCTGCTTCCGGCCAGCTCAGCCCCAGGCCCAAAGGCCGATCCCTCCAGCAGGGAGTGAGGGCTCTCCCAGCCCCGGCCCCGGCTCTCACTTTCTCTGGGGGAGACTGGGCGGCCCCCATGAAAGCTGCCTCCAGTGGGAAGGAAAGGCAGCCAACTTCAAGAGCCGGGGGCCATCTTGCCACCCCAAGACCCTGCCCACGAATCCTGCCCATAGAGAAATAGGGCCGGGCACGAGGGCTGGGGGCAGAAGGGTAACAGGAAGGAGCAGGAAATACCTGGGAGGCTTTGAGGAGGAAGGGGCTATCTGTGAAATTGGAAAACTGCTCCGTACAGAAGAGACGCATGGGGCGGAGACTGGCTGCGGCCACGATTCCGACTGACCGCTGGACACACGCACACTCACACACTCACAGACACACACACATGTCTATTTACACTCATCCTATGAAGATATGCTATGTAAATATAAATGTAATTGTGTGTGTGTGTGCAGAGATCTACACCGACACACACACGTCTACATTTGTGTTTATTATATATTACGTGTTACACATTTCTATAGGTGTGCGCACATATTTAAATATTTATGTGTGTGCATATAGAGAGATACATCTACACAGAGATATCTACAGACACAGATAAATAGGTATAGATAGAGATATGTAGATAGATATAAATAGAGATACAGCTATAGACAGACAGCTTAGATAGAGATGCAGGTATACAGACTGATAGATATAAAGATATAGATGCAGACAGACAGACAGACACGTCCCGGCACACGTATCGGGATCTGGCTCTGGAGACGCCGGGGAGCCGAGCTGCATCCCGACTGGGACAGTGCCGAGGACCGAGAGGCGGCAGGTACGGGACAAGCCGGGAGCCTCTGGGGGAACGGGGGCCGCGTCCGTCGGGAGGAGGAAGGAGCCATCGGCCAGCTCCTTGGGGACGAGGGCTGCTGCTGCTCCTTCTCGGCACTCCTAGTGCCTCCTCCCCCCATCTTGCCTAGGAGGGGGCTCTGAAAGGCTGAGACAGATGCTGAGAAACCAGCCAGCGTGAGCCCGGCTCTCTGCTGATTCCAAGACCACCGCTCAATCTGCCAGCCCACCTTGCCATCCCCCTATCTTACAGGTAAGGAAAGCAGAGGTGCGAGGGAACGGGCTGGCTCGTCACCAACTCCCGCCAGCAGGAAATCCCAGAAGGCCGGGCCGGTCCCTTGTCCGGCACCATGTCCTTCCTCAGTGGGGGGACCCTGGCAGGTAAAAGGAAGGGGACGGGGGCCCACAGAGCGACAGGCCCTCTCCCTCAGACAGAAAGCAATCAGGGAGCCGGGCGCCTGGCCGGGCAGCAATGGCTACCTCTGTGCCCCACATGCCCAAGAACGCTCTCCCCAGATGTGCATGGACAATTGGCAAAGGGATCAAGGGGAGCGGGAAAGAGCCCAGACGTAAAGCTCCTGGGCCCCGGACACTGGCGTCTTGTCCCGGCAGCGCTCTCTTGGCCCGGATCTGCCGCCGACCTTGGAGATGGCCAAAGATCACAAAGCCGGGCGGCCTCCAGACGGCGGCGGCCGGCCCGAGGCAGACACAGCCCCCGGTGTCCAGGCCACTGACTCCTCCTTACGGAAGAGAGGGAGGCTGCTTTGCACAAAGAAGCCCATTCAGGCTGTCCAAGTAACCTTCCCCAGGTGTCCTTGGCCAGGGGCGCTGAGAGGCGGGTGTGCAAGCCCTTTTTAAGGAGTTTTCCACTTGGTGGCTTTGTTTTTGGAGGCGCTGCCAAGTCCCTTTGCTGAGAAGTCAGAGAGGGAAACTGAGGCGGGTACCAGTGAGAAAGCTCCTCTTCTGCTCATCGGGGATGCTTTTAGGGGCAGGAACGCCATTCAATTCCATCAGCCTTTAATCAATGGCAAGAAGGGCCAGGTACCTCACTGTGCACAATCCTGATCCTGAACGGGGCCACAAAATACTGCCTCTAAAAGCAAATCTTAACTGGGAGACGACGCTAGAACAAGTCCTATTTATAGAGCTGCTCTGCGGAGCCCCGAGCACCACACACGCTAAAATGTTGGGGTTTTCTTGTGCTCGGTCTCTCGGGGAGTCTCAGACGTCGGCGTCCAGCCCCGAAGGAACCGAGACAGAAGAAACCTTCAGCGGCTTCTCATTTAGTTCCTTCCTCCCGTAGCTAAGGAAATGGAGGCTGGGGACACTATTTATACCCAACGAGATCGGGGACTTCAACAGTTTAGAGATAAGGAAGGACCTGGCTGAGATCCCCGGGGATTAGCAAGGCTGGGAACCAAATCCCGCTTCCTGAGCCCAAACCCACTCCTTCCTCCCACACTCAAGCGGCGGGAAAGAGGGAAGGAAGGAGACAGAAGGCCAGAGCCAGCTCAGTTTCCTCCCCTGTAAAGTAAGGGGATCTCGGGGGGAGCCCCTGCAGCCCCTGCCACGGGTGGGCAGTGAAAGGGAATCCAGACTGGGCTTGGGAGTCAGAAAGAAAGCTTTCAAAACACCTTCTTAGGGGGACATGACCAGGAGCTGGCCAGTGGCACTCAAGGCCGTCACCCCCCCCAAACCTTCCCCCAACTCATCAAGTTCCAGGCCCATTTTCCTCTGCCGAATTTCACAGGACGGACATCCCAGCGCCCATCTGCAAACAGAGCGTAAGCCCTTTGGGAGCAGGCCCCACTTCCTATTGTACGGTCACAGGAGAGCGCTGGCCCAAGGAAGGGCCCTCATAAAAGCTGCTGATTGGGCCTTATTTGCATGTCTTCTATCCCCAAAGAAGGCAAGCCCCTGCAGTGCATGTCTGAGTGTACTCCTAGCGCCTAGCACAGGGCTCTGGGCCCCTAACAGATGCTTTTTCAATAAAGGGGAAGGGAAATTGCATTTACGTACAGCTCCTACAACATCCTAAGCAACTCTGTGGCTGCACTGTGCTAAGCAACTTACAATGATCTCCTCTGAGCCTCCAAACAAGCTTGGGGGAAAGGTATTGCTGTTTTCCCCATTTCACAGATGAGAAAGCTGAGGCAAATGGCAAGAGAGCGACTTGCCCAGAGTCACGCAGCTAGAAGTGTCTGAGGCTGGAGAGAAACTCAGACTTGGCTGATCTTCAGAAAACAAGGAGAAAAGGGATGGACTTCCAGCTTTATCTTAAAAAAAAAGAGGGGGGAAGCAAAGTCAATATTGCAAAAAAGGCAGCAAGTCGCCTGAACTCATTCCAAAATCCAATAAAGAGAATGCTTAGAAAATGCAGAATTGGCCAAATGCAAGGAAACAAAACAAAACAAAACAAAAAAACCCACAACCCAAACCCACAAAAACCACAAAACTCCTCCCACAAAAATTCACTTTAGGAAAAAAAAAACTCTCTAAAGAGTAGAATTGGACAAATGAAAAAGGATGTACACTGAAGAAAATAATTCTTTAAAAGTTAGAATTGACGATTTCTTAAGTATTCTAACATAATTATCATGTAGTGGATATCCTGCCATCTAGAGGAGGGGTGAGGATTACGGGGGAAGAATTTGTAACAGAAAGCTTTGTAAGGGTCAATGTTTAGGAATTACCCATACATATGTTTTGCAAATAAAAAGTATTAATTTAAAAAAAAGTTAGAATTGAGCAAATGGAAGTTACTAACTATAAGAAATTAAGAAACAAAACAAATTCAAAGGAACAATAATACATAAACCCACAGCAAACAATATGAAATAGCTCACTGACTGACCTGGAAAATAGACCCAAGAGATAAAATTTTAAAATTATGGGACGATCTGAAAGCCATGATCAAAAAAAAAATAGACTGGACATCATCACCTTTCAAGGAATTACCAAGAAAACGACCCTGAGATTCTTTACCGAAGACTAAAATGGAAATTGAAAGAATATTGATCACCACCTGAAAGAGATTCCAAAAGGAAAACTCCCAGGAATATTACAGTCAAATTCTAGAACTCCCAGGTCAAGGAAAAAATATTGCAAATAGCAAGAAACAATTCAAGTATCTTGGAGCCACAGGCAGGATAACACAAGATTTAGCAGCTTCTACATTTAAGGATTGAAGGGCTTGGAATATGATATTCTGGAGAGCAACAATCACCTACTCAGTGAAGATGAGTTTAATCCTTCAGGGGAAAAAATAGAGAACTTTAAAATATTTTTGATGAAAAACCAGGGCTAAAGAGAAAATTTGACTTTCAAACAAGACTCAAGAGAAGCATAAAAAAGTAAACAGGAAAGGGAAATCATAAGAAACTTAATAAGGTTAAACTGTTAAACCTCCTAAATGGTAAGAGGACACTTGTAACTCAAGAATTTTCTTATTATTAGGACAATCAGGAGGAGAATATATAGACAAAAGGCACAGTTAAATATGAAGGGATGATATCTAAAAAAATAAAATTAAGGTATGAGAGAGAATGTACTGGGAGAAAGGGTGAGGTAAAGGGGGCTAAATTATCTCACCTAAAAGAAGCAAGAGAAAGGTTTTACAATGGAAGGGAAGAAGAAATGGGGAACTGAATGAATCTTTCTCCAGAGCTGACTCAAAAAAGGGACTAACACTTAATTGTGTGTAGAAATCTGTTATCCTTAAGTATGCAGAAAGTAGGAAGGGAAAGGGATTCTAAGAGAATAAAGGGGAAGGGAATAGAAGAGAGGGCAGACTGGGGGAGGAAGGTAGTCATTAACACTTACTAAAAGGGACAGGATAAACAAAGAGAATAGAATAAATAGGGGAAAATAAGAGTTAACAAGAGTAATTGTGGGGGGGGGATGGCAGCAAATTTCTCTGAAAAAGGACTCGTTTCTCAGAGAACCGAGCCAAATTCACAAAAATAAGCATTTACCCAATTTGATAAATGATCAAAAGATATGAACAATTTTCAGATGAAGCAATCACAGTTATCTATAAGCATATGAAACAATTCTCTCACAAGTGACTGGAGAAATGCAAATTAATGAAATATTACCTCATGCCTATGAGACTGGCTAATAGGACAGAAAAGAAAAATGGGAAATTGTGGAGGAGATGTGGGAAAAATGAGACACTGCTGGTGTTGGTAGAGTTGTGGATTGATCCAACCATTCTATGGAGCAATTTGGAATTATGCCCCAAAGACTATAAAACCACGTACAAGATACTCTGACACAGCAATACAACTACTAGATCCGTATCCCAAAAGAGATTAAAAAAAAGAAAAAGAAAAAGAAAGGGAAAGGACTCACATGTACAAAAATATTGATAGCAACTCTTTTGATGGCAAAGGACTGGAGATTGAGGGGATGCTCATCAACTGGGGAATGGCTGAACAAGTTGTGCTATGTGACTGTGATGGAGTACTGCTGTGTTATAAGCCATGAGCAAAATGCTCAGAAAAAAACCTTGGCAAGACTTATATGAAGTGATGAAATGGACAAAGTTAAGAGCAATGGTGTAAGATCATCAGCTGTGAGTGACTTAGCTCTTCTCAACAATGCGGGACAGCAGTGAACGACAAATGATGAATAATGCAGTCCTATCCCCAGAGAAGGAGCTGATGGCGTCTGAATACAGACTGAAGCACTTTTTTTTTTTTTAAACTGTATTCTCTCAAAGGTGGGGTTTTTTTGGGGGGGGTCTATGTTTTCTTTCACATGACTAATGCAGAAATGTTTGCAAAACTATACATGTATAAGCTATATCCCACTGCCTGAGGGGAGACAGCAAGGGAAGGATTGTGGAACTCAAAAGTTTAAAAAAAATGAATGTTAAAAATTGTCTTTACACATAAGTGGAAAAAATAAAAAAAAATTTTAAAAACCTTCTTTATTAAAGGGTAGATAATCCAAATTATCTTTAGTGTTCTCAAGTTCTATGGGTAAAGTCACTTTTACAAAATACCCTGACAGTCCTAGGAAGCTATATTCTAAACTCAAACTCTAAAGGAATGGTTCTGGGTCACCCAGCTCCCACTTGCCTTCCAGACTTATTTCCTCACTCCAAAACCCATTTTCCACTCAAACTGGCCAAGCAGTGGCTCCTCAAAACCAGCTTTTCACTCTCCCTCGTTGCCCATCCAATGTGCCAGCCCCACACCCCTCAGG
This sequence comes from Myrmecobius fasciatus, assembly GCA_023553655.1. Classification (NCBI taxonomy): domain Eukaryota; kingdom Metazoa; phylum Chordata; class Mammalia; order Dasyuromorphia; family Myrmecobiidae; genus Myrmecobius; species Myrmecobius fasciatus. The sequence continues at coordinate 79,718 of JAJPUD010006157.1, forward strand.
GCCCTTCCTCTTGGACTCCATGAGTTTCTCCAATCCTCGTCTTGGACGATCCCAGCTCCTGATCCACATCCCCTCTGACTTCTCCATCCCCAGTAGAACAGGGACTGGGACGTTCCTTCCTGTACCTGGCTCGTGACAGCTGCTTGCTCATGCTTGGTTTCAGATCCCCAAAGTCCCATTCCTTGAGAACAGCATCACTTGTTACATTTTAAAGAAAATCCTAGAAAACACAGCCGGTCGCGGCAAGGCTGGCCCTAGCTCCTGGGGACATCCCCGGGCGATCCTTTCCCTAACTTAGGTGATGGACACTAGTTGTCTTGCTCTACAAGGCCTGTACGAGTGTCTCATTTTAAGGATGTGGAAGGTAAGAGACTTGTTTGCCGGCACACAGGTATTCCTAAGTGCTAGAGCCAAGAGTCAGACCTAATTTCTCTGAGTCCAGAAGCTCCTTCCTCTGGCCCGATCGGAACTGGATCAGTAACGTTATTGCTGTTCCATTTCAGTAATGATGCTGATCCATATCATTAATGGAGAGCCAGTAGTCACCAGGTACAGAAACGTGGGCCACTTGGGTGCCCGGAGGATTCCTGACTGCCGCCAAGCTCTGAGCAGAGACCCCCAGGCTGGGAGGGAAGGCGCCCAGAATTCCACCCAACTCCGACTTGCTCGGCTACCTCTAGAGCCCAGGAGGGCTGAGTAACAGCCGGGTGACAGACAAAGCCATCGGGCTGTCCGTCAGTCTGGTCGGACTGGTGGGGACCTCGTGGACCATACTGGCCATGCGTCTGTCGGGTAGATACGGGCTGTTTGCCATTTCCTTCAGGGAAACACAGCTAATATGGGTCTGGGACTGGCTTGGAACGTGGGTCATCCTGACTCCAGAGCCAGCACCCGCCAGCCACTGAGCCACCCGGCCGCCTCCAGCAGTATATCGTCGCCCTGTAAGGCTGTAGAGTTTGGAAGGGATGTGACGCGTCCCCCCACCAGCTGCGCTGCCCCAGGCTTGCTGCTGAGGTCATCATCACACCCTAAGGCAGGGAGGTGGCAGCCACAAGGCTGAGCCCACCGGCCAGGGCAGAGCAAGCCTCCTGTCTGTGGATTTCTAAGCCAATCCACAGTTACCTGGTGCAGTTCCAAGGCAGGAACCCTCAAAGACTCGGCTTTGATCCGGAGCTCCCTCTTCCTAAACCCCAGATTCAGGTTTAATCTGTTTTACTTTCCTCAGCTATCTGGTCTCAGTCTTTTGAATGACCTCAACTCATCCAGCATTTGTGAGGGCTGTTCTGTGGGTGAGAAACTGTACTAGACACAAAACCAAAAATGGCAACTCACCTTACCCTCACCGAGCTCGAGTTCTCCCAGACGGGGCCGGCTCCACAAATCTCAATCTAGTTTTATTCAAATTCAATCACTGAAATTGAGAACTGCAAGGGTGACCAAGGCTTTCCAGCCCAATCCATGCAAAAAAGGAAACCGAATCACAGCTGAAACCCATTTATTTATAAATTAAAAAAAAAAAAAAAACTGAGGTCGAACCAATCTGGAGGGAAAGAGCTTCTTCATCCACGATCAGTCTGCCACTCCTGCCATGGCCACCAAGAGTCACTCTCTGTGTCCCAGCCCAAAGAGTCATTCTCCACTCAGTGAAACTGAAAAGTATGACTGGCGAACACTGACAGCCTAAGCAGGGCAAACTGCCCCCAGAACAATCGCCTTAATCTGTGCTGCCCATTTTTGTCTTAAAACACCTGATCTTGCATTTACCAATTTGTTTCAACTGGTAGAGGAGTTGGCGGGCCCTGGATGGTAAACTCAACACAGTAAAAAGTTCATTCAATGTATCTGAGTGATGAAGGATGAAGGGGCTGGGGTAGGGAAGAGGGAGGGAAGAGAGAGGAAAGAGAGGAAGGGGGAAGAGGAGAGAGAAAAGAGAAAGAGGGGAGGAAAATGGGGAAGGGGAAAAGGGAAGTGAAGAGGGAAGAGGGGGAAAGAGGAAGAAAGGGAAGATGGGGAAAGAGGAGGAAGGAGTGGGAAGAGGAAGAGGGGAAAGAATAAGGGGGAAGAGGAAGGAAAGACAGACAAGGAAAAGGAAGAGGAAGGAAAGAGAAAGGGGAGAATAGGAAAATGGGGAAGGGGAAAGAGAAGGGAAGAGGAGGAAGGGAAAGGGGGGGTAGGGGGAAGAGAGGAAAAAGAAAGGGGGAAGGGGAAAGAGAAATGGGAAGGAGGGGAAAGAAGACTGAAAGGGAAGGGGAAAATAAGGAGGAAGAGGAAAGGAAAAGAGGAAGGGAAAAAGGGGGAAAAGGGAGGAAAGAATAGGAAAATAGGGAAGGGGAAAAGGTAGGAAGGGGAAGAGAGAAAAAAAGAGGAAAAAGGGAAAAGGGTATAGGGGAGAAAGGGAGAAGAGGAAGAATAAAGTTTTTAAAATATCTTAGAACACATCCAATCCCCAATTCAGCCATTCCACTTCTATATAATTCTATCTAGTACCCTTCCTTCTAGTTCCCGCTGGTATAGGGTACTACCCTCAGATAACGAGACTCCCAGCCAAAGAATGAAATTAGAAGTTCCTGAATTAGGGAAAAAAAACAAAACAAAGCCACCCAACCACTGATTAAGTGCTCACTTTGTGTGCTCATGTTTTTGGCTAGTTTTTCCCAGAATGGAAACTCTTTGGGAGCAGGCCCCATTTTCCCACCTGTGCACCCTCGCCCTGACACACCCTGACAGCTCACAAATGCTCCTTGCCCCCTCAGATCACCAGCAACAAGGGTCTCTGACTTGGTACCAAGGCGGCCACTCCCCTGCATCTCAATGCCCTCATCTGGGAAGTGAGGGGACCCATCTCCAGCATTAACTCCCCCACTGGAGGCAGAGGAAACGGCCTGGGAGAAGGGGCAGAGCCCGAACTGGAAGCCAGGCCGTGTGGGCCCGGCTGTTTCTGGGGTTCCCCTGGGGGGGTCCTGAGCCCTGGGGAGCTCCGGCCAGAAGCATCTCTAGGGGGGCCAGGGCCTCTCTCCAGGCTCCGACCCGCCGAGCCCCCAAATAGGGATTTTTCTTGTTTTTCTCCCTTTCCCTGGTTTCCAAAGTTTCTCAAGCAGCCAAGGCGCCTCAGAAGCTCCGCCTGCCAGCCGACTGAAAACAAACTTTCCGGGCACAAACGGCATCTATTCCCTGGAAATCTCTCCCCGGCCCATCCCCCAAGGTGGGGGTTTGGGGTTTGGCCAGGGGCGCGCTGCAGCCAAATGGCGAGGCGGGGGCGAGCCAAGTAACACTGGCGGAGGCCCAAGGCACTCAACACTGGGTCCCTGTGCTGACTTGGGGCGTCTCAATTCCGCCCCCCACCTTCCCCATTCCATAACGCAGCGGCCCGGGCGGGGTGTGGGGGGAGGGGAGGAGGATGTGTGAGGTAAACACGTCCAGAGTGGAAAGGTAAGTCCGAGGGGCCCCAGGGGTGCGGCCCCGCCCCGGCCTCCTCTCCCGCTCCAAGCATCCCAGGGGTCCCCCAGCCAGCCCCAGGAGCCCCTTCCCACTGCAGCTTTTTTCTTTTTAGTTTACAAATCAGCGCTTCGGTTCTCCGGGACTCCATTTGAGCTGGCTCGTTCCCTCGCCTCTCTTTTCCAACTTGACTTTTCTGACCGACTAGAACAGTGTTTTATAGAGTGGGGAGGGTCCCAGACCCCACCCCAGCGTAAGGAGGCGTCTGGGAAACCTCCCAGAATCCCATACCAACAAAACCTCTCACAGGCAATTCTAAGCAACAGCTGGGCGGCTGGGGAGGGTCCCCCCGAAATCACAGAGAGCTTCCTTTCAGCTCCAAAGTCACAATCCGGAGGGTACTAGCACGGGAAGTATGGCTAAGAGGGAGCCTTCCAATTAAGCAAGTTCCTACCCAGGGACCCAAACAAACGCGCGCGCGCGGGCCAAAGGGCTAAGGGAGAGGAGCCCATTTACCTCAGCCGGGAAAGCAAACGGGGAGAAGGCATGGAGGAAGAAAGGGAAGGGGGGAGGGAGAGAGGGAGGACGGGGCCATGCGTGTGCAAGCCCCGGGAGCCTCACCTTAGCAGCAGCCGCCGGCTCCATATTCCTCGGTCGCCCAGGCCGGGCTCTGGCTGCGCGTCTGAGTCGCCGCCGCCCGTCGTTCTAGGACGTCCGGGCCCGGGCGCACGGACTACTAAGTATCAGAGAGCCGGACTATCCGCCGACGTTGGAAAGTAGAACGCAGAGCGGCGGGCGGGCGGGCTACGGCGCGGGGCGAAGAGCGATCGCACTCGTCCCCCGGCCGTGGGGGGGAGACGCCCGAGAGGCGGCCGAACTCTGCCCGGCTCCGGGCTAGCCCCGAGCCTCGCGCGTGGCGCCCGGCCTCACAGCCGTGGGCTTTCACATTCGTCTTAGCTGGGGGCGCCGGGGAGGGGTCGCGGCCGCTGGCGGGCGGCGGCTGGCCGGGCCGAGCTGGCGGCCTCCCCCCTGTAGTGTGGGGCGGCAGTGGAGCGGTCCGATCAGCTTTCTGCGCGGGAGAAGTGCTTGGGGGATGTCCCGCTCTGCCCAGCTGACGAGTCTGCCTGCCCCGGGACTGCAGCCGCAATTTGGGGCTCTGCTCCCTCCCGGGGAAAGGAAGCAACCTGTGGCCTTCCTTGGGACAATCACGCCGTTGACCGCCCCGGGCTAGCGATTCTGATGCGCTTTTTGGCCTGCTCTGCGCTTTGGGGCGGTTTCGCCGAGGAAGGGGCGCGCGTTGAAAGCTGGCTCCCAGGGCACGGCCATGTGCTTTGCAAGCCTGGCCGGGGGCCCCGGAGCCCCAAGCCGGACCAGAGCTCCGCTGTAGTATTTGGGCAATGCCCGCTTGCGGAAGGCCGGCCTTGCTCAGAGCCTGCACTGCTGCAGAGCGGGGCGCTTGGAACCGCTCAGGATTCGGCACGTGGAAATTTCAATCTCGATTCTCGCCCCAGTTACAAAGTTGCCCCAGCCCTTCCGTACCTTCGGACCGAACCCAGGTGCTGCTGGCGTTATTGTGGAGGGAGCAACTGGGAGGACCCAGCTCCGATGTCCATCTTCCTTCCAGTGGTGGAGGGCAGAGCAAGCTCCTGAGCCGTTTCAAATAAAGTCGCGAGTTTGGTGACTTTTACACTTAATGTTAGGGTCCCCGGGGGGAAAACATTCTCCTAATCCAGTCGTCACTCACTGGAACAGCCGTAACTGCCATTCTTAGGACACTGGGGAACCCTCGATCCACAGGCAAAGGAGACCCGAGTGGCAATGACATGTGTCCCCGATGGGCCCCAATTTCCCCATCTGCAAAAGGAGCTGCTTTGGTTAAATAAATTCAGCCTTTTCTCCAGCTCCTTTCATATCTGAAATGCTGAAAGGCTTCTAGTGAGTAGCAAATGCAAGTAAATTTGCCCCCTCTTCACAGATAGACATTTTGCAACCAAAGAAACTGAGGCTCCAAATGCAATTCACCAGAAATTAAAAGTTAACTATGAGGCTCCAAATGCAATTCACAAGAAATTTTAAAAGTTAATTAAAAAACATACCCTTTGATTCATTCATTTCGGAGTTCAAATCTATCCTCCAAAGCTTACTAGCCGCATGACCCAGACCAGGTCATTTAACCTATCTGCCTCAGTTTACTGACATGTATAAATGAAGCTAATACTAGCACCCATTTCTCAGAAGCATTTGAGCATCAATATTTGTCAAGTGCCTTATAAATCATGAAGTGCTACATAGATAGTAACTAATAGCATTTTTGTTGTTATTCATGCCATTTTAATCACAGTTTCTGAGCCCTACTTTAAAAAAAAAAACAACCACAAAAGAGCTAGATTGGTACAAAGATTGTCATAGCAGCTTTATGGACAATCATGACAATTGTAAACAAGCTAAATATCTCCTGAGAGGGGAGGGAGTCAGATAAATTGGGGTAGCTAATATGATAGAATCCTATAAATGAGTCTATGAACAAATATAAGAGAGCCATTTGAGTTCCTTTATAAAACTGTGCCAAGTTGGTGGGGGGAGCAGACCCAGGAGAATAGGATTCACACAAAATTAATGCTAGTCCAAAAGAGGAAAAATTCAAGAGTGAATGGACTCAAAGAGGTACTGATTCATGAGTTGAAAATATTGGAAAAAGGTGCTAGTCAATTTAATAAATGGCTATGTTGATGTATTTTTATTAAAAATATTTACATTTATTTTAAGAGAAAAAAGTCAGAAGCTTTCACTGAGTGACTTTGTGACTATCTTTTAATGAGGGAAAATGTAGGGTTGCTGCCAAAGTCAGTTCTTTTGAAACAGTTTTGGAGACCTGTCCTGTGACTTGCCTTGAAGTTTCTGGTTGTTAATCACTAACCACTCCTGGAGGTCCAAATGTTGCTTTTTAAAACTAAACCTATTTGAAAGCACTGTACCCCAAGATCCTCCCCCCCCAAGCTGCCTAACTGAATTTGGAAAAGAATTTTAACTGAAACATTTAATGAGACCATTTCATTTGGTGTTATTAGAAGTTCCATCCTGCCCTTTTTAATGTTTGATTTTAAGTAATCCAAACATCATAGCCAAGGGGAAAGGACCAGGAAAGAAAGTACACCTCAGTCTGTGTTCTGTGGGCAACAAAATAAAGCACAGGAATCAAACTAACCTCAGTAGCCAGGGGGAGGGGAGGGCCAGATGTTTATGAAGATTTTAAAATTTGTAACCAGACTCATGAAAGATATTTTTGTCAAGGTATGGATTTTTGTCCCTCGAGCTGTGGCTGGACGACCACTTGTCGGCAATGTTGTCGAGGGTATTGCTGGTCAGACGGTGTCTTCTGAGATTTTAGTATTTAAAAAGGAATGAAACCTTTAAGTTTGCTTAAAATAAAATGTAAAAACAGCCACGAAAGGCATTTCAGACTTTACCTTATTGTTATCATTGATTCTATAGAATCCTAGAGCGAGAGCTGCAAGGGGGTATTAGGGACCATTTAGTTCAATTGATCAATTATTAATATTACTATTATTGTTGTTGATGATGGTGATAATGGCATTTCCATAGCACTTGACAATTTTCAAAGCATCGTATATATTGTCTCAGGTGAAGCTGAGGGACTCGCCTAGGTGACCCAAGCAGTAAGTGGCAGTGGAGCCCATTGCTCTGGCTGTTCTACACTGCCCTGAGAGTGGCTACAGCCAGAAAAGCAGCCTGGTACTGAGGGATTTTAAATGTCATGCAATGTGCCCACCTGTCTTCTGCACGTAGACACAAGTTGTCCAAGCATTGGACGTTGAAGAGGTTCTCGACGTCCTCAGTTTGGCCCCAAGAAACTGAGCTATAAGGAAAGGAAATTCTGGACGGAAAGGCTCTACACGGAGAGGAATCCCAGAGTAGATTAAGCTGCTATGGGAAGGAGCGAGTTCCCCCACATTGGGGGAGGGCTGCAGGGAGAGAGGGTTTTTTATCAGATATGGGATCAGTTTCCCTGTGACCTCCAATGTCCCATCTCAAGCTAACTTTCAGACATCTCAGACTGGATGTCCAATAGGCAAACAACACATCCAAAACACAATTTGTGATCCTCCTAAGCTGTACCCCACTTCCTAGCTTCCTTATTACTGCAGAGGCTGTCACCATCCTCCAGTCTCTCAGGCCCTCAACTTGGGGCTCACCCACTTTCCCCCTCCAATCCAATATGGCACTAGACCTGTCCGTTTTACCTTTGCAGTTTCTTTCAGATGTGCTCCTTCTCTACTTTGACATGGCCCCCCCACCCTCATCACCTTCCACGGAAAGCCTTCTCCAACTCTTACTTCCAGTGCTTTTCCACCATCAGTTATTTCCACTTTGCATGTAGCTTTTTTGTACAAATTTGTTCACATGTGGTCTTCCCCACTAGACTGTAAACTCCTTGAGGGCAGACCATCTTGCCTCTTTTTGTCTCCCCAGTTCTTGGCCCAAAGTAGGCCTTTAATAAATATTAATTGAATTGAAGGGGGCTCCTATTCAGGTTCAATTGATAAAGACTGAACCTGGAGTCAGGAAGATCTGGGTTCAAATGCAGCTTAGATGTTTACTAGCTATGTGACCTCTGTCCACCTCAGTTTTCTTATTTCTAAAATGAGGATTATAATAGCATCTACCTCTTGGGGTTCTTGTGAGGATCAAATGAGATCATTGGAAAGCGCTTTGCATAATTTAAATGCTATGCAAATACTGTCATCATCATCATCATATTTATGTATTTTTCCCACTAGAATGTAAGCTTTGGGAGAGAAAAAACTCTTAGATTTGCTTTCCCTGAAGATCTTGCCCATACTTGACTTTGACTCTTGGAGAAAATTTTAAAACACCCATTTCTCTAGCTTAGGAAGTGCTTCTGGGGAATGGTCCCATTACCGCCGTTCCCGCTGCTGACGGGCTCAGAGAGACCGGAGACTTTAGCCACAACCCAGAGAAAACAGCCACTCGGCAGATATCACCAGCTGATCGAGAAGGTGACCCGATCCCAAGCTGGAGGCTGTGGAGAAACTAGAGCAACTGGAGGACTAAGGACAAAGAAAACGGGCTGAGGAAGGTCAAAGCAACGAGGATGATTTAGTCTGAAGAAGGCTCGGGAGAGACTTAATAACTGTCTTTAATTAAATGAAAGGTTATTAAAAGAAAATTACTGACCAGCTGGGGTTTAAAAAAAAAATCACTAGGGACAGAACAAAAGCAAGAGAGCTTCATGTGAGACAGAAGAAATTTAGTTTAAACATGAGGAAAAACTTCCCAACAGATTGACAAAGTAAAGAAAGTTACCAAACCTTCTATGGAGATTTTTTTTAGGAACAGTTTTTTCTTCAAGGGAGGCCCTAGTCAGCCTTAGATGACTCTTGTGGGTAATTAATTAATTCAAAGACCAAAGCATGACGCCCATTACACACTTTTCATGTATTTATAGGAATAGCTTATTTACATGAACTTATATATGAGGAGCTTTTGCTGATAATTGAATTTCAGTCAATAATTATTTACTGATTGATATTATTAAATTTGAATCTCAACATCCCTGTGTGGATTATCATTATTACTATTATCAGTATTCCCACTTTGCAGATGAGGAAATGGAAATTCACTAAAGTTGCCTCAGTTCTTAGAGCTTATATTCAGGGCAGGATTCCAACAAGGGTCTCAAGCAACCCCAATTTCAGCCCAACTTCCAAGCAGTCAAAGTCTGTTTTATGTTATAATTTTTGCTTGCACGATGGAGCTCTCTCACTAGCTTGTGAGCATAGGACAGGGGCTATGGTTCATCGCCTCTCTGTCCCCAGGTCACACAGTAGGTGCTTTATAAGTATTGAGTAGTATGGAGGGTATGGAGGAGGATGGAGAACTGTTCAATGTGCTGTGACAGGTTGGTTGGGCGTGTAGCGAGAGCTACCGGGAGTCTGCAGGCCCAAGGTCATCCAGGGAATAAGAATGAGGTGGAGAAGGCCCCCAGCTCAATGGCAGCTCCAGGAATGGCTTATGGAAGGGTGAGGAGGGAATAATCTGTCTGGTTAAAATAGTGCCCATGGCACTCTCCTAAAGCTTGTGGGCAGGGGCTAGAGGGCTGTGCTGGGGTCAGGAGAAGCAGGGTCCAAATTCTGCCTCAGACATCACTGGGTGACCCTGAACATGAGGATGAGGAGAGCCTCTGCCTCACAGAGTGGGAGCCAATAAGTCATCACTGCACATGGCAAGGCGCTAGAGAAACGTCAGCTCGTTAGGGCCATCTCTGTTTTGTGATGTCTCTGTGACGTGGGACTTTACCTCAACGGTCCTCATTTCCTGACCTGTAAAATGAGGGGTTGGATGAGCATTTACCAAGTATCTCCCATCACCAAGCCCAGTGCCAGCTGGGGGCATCCCAGGGCAGAAGCCAGACACAGAGGGGCTGGAGGTCAGAGAAGGGGTTTGGGTCTGGGGTTCTTCCATTGTCTTTGCACTCCTGCCAGAAGCATGGGTGGTGTGGCTTGGGTTTCTCTTAGCAGAGCAAGGGCTGGGGGTCACGTTGGAGGGGTCAGCAGGGCCAGGGGGCAGCCGTGATGTTCGGTCTGGGGTTGGCTGCTCGGGGAGCGGGTTAGGCACATGGTACTAACTCACTCGCCGACTAGGACCCCGGAGACCAGAGCTAGAGCTCCACAAACAAATGGATCCGCCGGGATCGAGGAAGGGGACAAAGAGCCTTAAGTCTGGGATCCATCCCTGGCCAGTGGTCCCCAGCCTTTGCAGAGCAGTAAAACTTCCATCTGTGATGGGGGCTGGCCAAAGGGGGCCAATGTTCTGCCAGGGAAGGAAGATAAGGGGCCATTGAAGTGAGATTTAGTCCAGATCCTGTCCGGTCTAACTAGGTCCTGGCGATCATAATTAGAAGGAGAGACCTGGAGTGTGAAGGGTCCTTATAGGTCATGCCATTTTACAGATGAGGAAACATCGGGGCCAGAAAGCAACTTATGTGCAACACACAAGGGGACGAGTAGGATTTGGATCCAGAGCCTCTGACTTACTCCCTCCTCGGCTTCTCTAGGCTCACATGCTAACTCGTGCTGTGCATTTCCTCATCATAAAGTGGATTTCGAGTTCTCCATGTTCTCTCCTCCTAAGGGGAAATCTGAAGGCAGCCCTAGAGTTCAGGAAACCAGCCCAGTGGATGCGGCTTGGGAGCCAGTCACTTCATCCGTCTCCCACTTTCCCTGACAGACAAATTACTTTGCCACGTATCCTGAGCATCGATGCCGCACTGGGATAGAGCATTTGGCCGGATTTCACTGGGAGAAGCTGTGGAGTTACAAAGATAATTAATTACACACTCCACACGCCTATACAAAATGCATAGTAAGTTGTTAATAATCAGGCCGGGGAGCATAAAAAATGATTTTTCTCCAAGCCTGGGAAACAGATGGAAATGAAAATGGGTGAAATCGATAACCCTACCTTTCTAAGAACTTGTATATTATAAAAGGCAACGGCGATCTATTTCTAATTAGATAGCGACATAAGCATCTGCAGTCTGCGCAGACCCGCTTACAAGAACTAGCATGATTTGGAATCACAGCTGACATTTTGTGGCTAAGATCTATAAAACATTTAAGTCATCGGGCCATCAGAGCAACTCAGAGCAAGTGTTACGGTAATGGTTATTCTCATTTTAAAGATGGGGAAAATGAGAACTAAGCTCCCATGGCCTTCTCCCTACTGCTTCACTGCTCCTAAAATGTTCCACGTGAAGCCACAGCCACATGACCATTGGGCTGACTCTGCTGTACACTAGGGAGCAGAGGGAAGGAAGGGAAAAGCACCTTCATGCAGGTGACTTCTCTGAACTTCCTATTTGTCTCCCTCTCTTAAAAAAACATTGATAAGGTTTTATTTTTGTATCACTTTAGTTTCCCAAAATATTTCTTCCAGAGGGCAATCTCTTATAATAAGAAAATAAAAAGCAATTCAGCAAATCCAGCCAACGAATCGGTGATTGTGCCTCCGTCGCCTGCCTCTGCAAAGATGGCAGGAAGGGCCTTTTTTGTCCTTTCTTTGGGGCCGAGCCAGGCCACATGATAGGACCACATTCAGTTTGGATGTTAGTCTTTCCGAGATAGGGTCGGCAACCTGCTCAAAGCCCTCAGATAAGCCCCAAGATCCACCACATGGACCAACAGCGTTCTCGTGGAAGTCTCTCAATCAGGCTGGACTGGACTTCCTGGCCTGTGAGGAGCCTCCTAACTCTAGATTCTGTGATCCTTTTAGTGAACATGGTTAGACCGGATGGAATCAAAGCAGGAGACAAAGAAGCAAGACCCCGGGAAAACTAAGAGTTGGTCATTCCAAGACCAGATCCCCTCAGGGTGTTCCCACTGGACAAGGTCTTCTGGACCTTGAAGAAGATGCTTTCTAATTCTGTCTTCAGTAGAGAAAAAACAGACATTGGTCAGGCCAAAGGGGCCTGGAAAGGGATATAAAGCAAAGACAAGGAAACCTGCAGGGCAGCTTCTTAAACTCTGGGTTGTGACTCCCTATGGGGTCTTGTAATTGAATGTGAGGGCCACAAAATTATGATTTACCACCAATAAATGTTGGGTCTGTATCCCTGTTTTAGCTATCCATGGACCGGAGGACATACAAAAATTTCTTGGGCAAAAAGGAGTCATGAGAGGATGCTCCAGAGCATCCCTATGTGCCGGGGACAAGTAAGGCATCTAAAGTCAGAGGACACCTCATTAAGGGGGAGAGGACGCTCGTGGGATTTTGTGAAGGGCTCTTTATTGTTTCCCTTCTTTTGGAACTCAGATAACTGCTTTGAATCTCTCCAAGAAGATTGTCTTAAGTGTATTATTAGACTGGCTCTGCCAGTGTATCTGGGAGGAGATGTTTTCATCTCGGATCTGGCTCTCTGGCTTTCTATCTTTCTTTGTCTCTCTTCCCTGCTTCTGGTTCTCTCTTCCCCTCTCTCCCCACTCCTCATATTCCCCTTTTCTTTTTCTTTTCCTCCCTTTCTCTCTCTCTTCCTTCCTCCCTCTTGCCATTCCTTTTCTCTTTCTCCTGTCTGTATATCTGCCTCTTCTATCTTTTTCTCTCTGCATCTCTCTCCCCCATGAGTCTCTCTCCTTGTCTCTCTCCCTCCCTTCTGCCCTTTTCCTTTCTTTCTCCTGTTATATCTCTGTCTAGTTTCTTTCTCCTTATCTTTCACCCATCTCTCTGTCTCATCCTTCCTTCTGTTTTCCTCTTTTCTTTAGCATTTTATATTTATAAAATATACAAAATATATATATGATTATAGATTTATACATATACACATTATGTATTTATTTGTATATTATTATATATTTATTTATATTTATATACACAATTATGTATGATGTCTCTACGAGGAGCCATTATCCCTTCTAGAGCTCCATCTGAACTCTCTCCTGCTTTTTGGGGGCCTTTTTAGCAGGTGTTCTCACTTTGTTGCCAATCCTCTGCTATTCTCTTCCCCCAATTCTTCACCGAGCCCAGCGTTTTCTGTCACTTTTTCCCCCCCGGCACTTGCCAGCATCTCCAGCCTGATGACAAACGTCCCAGGGAGGTATAAAAGCCAAGCTTTGCAGCTTTATTTATTCCCTGCAGACCCCTTTAGGGCTCTGGAGTTCACAATAGCCCCTGACCTTGTTGGCGGCTCAGAATTTCTTATGGTATAAAACCCAAGGTCTGGTAAGTGAAACATGTAATGAAACTGATAGCCATAAATTCTGGTCGGGCTTGGAAGGACTGGCAGCTCTGAAACATCCCTCTGTACTGGAAAGAAATCCCCCCTGGGGAAGGCCGTGCAGACTGTCGCCAAGTGGGCACGGCCTGGCCTGTAGTAGGAGGATGGGCCTTCACCTGGATAAATGAGGAGAGCCAGATGGGAGATCTCCAGGCTGTCCCTTCCCTCCCTGTACCACAGGGGAAGCTTCCTTCCCCATCTCCCTCCGATGCACTGGCAAGTGTTTCACTTCCATGAGCTCGGGCTCCCACCCTTCTGGGAGCTGCCAGCTTTCTTTGCTCAAGGACAGATTGAAGTCCCCTGCTCCTCCGAGAATCAATGGGAAGCCCGGATGGCTTCTCTTGTGCTGTCAGAGATCTCCCCTCCAAGTAGGGAAAGCTTGATTCCCAGGTTCTCTTTTAGGAAACCTCCCAAGGGTTCCCGGGCCAGGCCTTTGAGTGGGAGCCAGCCTCCCTGGTTTATACTTTATTCTAGCCATCCTCCCCAAATGAAAGTTTCTATTTTGGAATGAGAATGACCAACCTTGGCCCTGGGGGAAAAGGGAACAGGTGGCAGCTTCTTCCTGTCTCCAGGGACTGTGGGTATGAAACGTGGCAGAGGAGGTCCCATATGTTAGGCAGTAGGTGGAACACCGTAAACCTGACTTCTGACCTGAGCTCAGACTCTAGCTGTGTGACCCTGGGCAAGTCACTTCCCTGCCTCAGTTTCCTCATCTGTAAAATGAGCTGGAGAAGGAAATGGCAGACCCTCCAGGATCTTCACCAAGAAAATGCCAAATGGGCTCACGAAGTGTTGGATACAGCTGAACCACCACCAAAGCAGAGGCCTTGGGTGTGTGCTGGGCATCTGTCCCAGACAAGAGGGCTACTCTTTTCACCTGTGATCACTGCCCCTATCATTTGACCAGCTCAGTATGTAAATATATATTGGATATATTTATAGTAACATATTTATTTTATTATATATTTATTTATCATTTATATTTTTGCATATATATTATAATATATAATTATACATATACTTCTAAATATATATTTATATTATATAGTTATATTTATTGTATATATTTACATATAATATATACTTGCATATGTATTTATATTAATATACTTTATTATATATTTATATTTATTGTACATATTTATATATAATTACATATAGACTTATAAATATATATTTATATATATTATGTATATATGACATATATAATATATAATGTCTCCACAAGAGGCCATTATCCCTTCTAGAATTCCATCTGAACTCTCTCCTGCTTTTCGGGGGTCTTTTTAGCAGGTGTTCTCACTTTGTTGCCAATCCTCTGCTATTCTCTTCCCCCAATTCTTCACCGAGCCCAGCGTTTTCTGTCACTTTTTCCCCCCCGGCACTTGCCAGCATCTCCAGCCTGATGACAAACGTCCCAGGGCGGTATAAAAGCCAAGCTTTGCAGCTCAGTGTTATTTATTCCCTGCAGACCTCTCTAGGGCTCTGGAGTTCGTTCCCACTGCACAGAGGCTCCTGCTTTCACAGGGTTTTTGGGCCCGTTTTAGTGGAGTGTCCCAGAAAAGGGTCAATTCTAGGTGAGCTCCCAGTGATACCTGGAACCATGAGATGGGAGTATCCTGCTGACTGACAGATGGAGCACAGAATTCTTCCTGATAAGGTAGAGCCCTTCCTGAGGAGAGGGGACAGGCTGACAAAGGTCCTCAAGAGCACGTCACGTGAGAACTGGATAAGGGATGGAGCGTGGAAGAAACCTTGAGTGGGAAGGGGCATATGATACCTGTCTTCAGGAGCCTGAAAGGCTGGAAGGGAAAATAGACTTGTTTGGCTTCAGAGAGCCAACGGTGAGTGGGTTCCAGATTTGAAGCTAGTGCCCAGGCTATCTGTCTCTCCAGGCAGTAATGCTCCCTTCCCTAGAGTCCACAAGCAGAACCTGAGGTACATCTGCCAGGGAGCTCGAGAAACATTCCTGTATAAGAGCCAGCTGCACTGGGGGATCTCTGAAGACCTCCAGCCGTTCTGGAGTTTGGGGTGACCCTCAACTACACAGTTTTAAGTCAAAGATCTAAAATATTCCAGAACATACAGAAAAGCAAACATTTCCTGTGAGAAAAATCGAGATTTCACGGGCACTTTGTGCGATCCTCAGCTTTTCCAAAGCGCTGTGGAAATCAGCCACTTTGACACTCTCCATCCTTTTGCATGTCCCTCTGTGTGCTTGGGGCGAGTTCTAGAGTCTTATATCTACCAGCAAAGTCTTCTCTGGCTCTCACCCACTGAGCTGCAGAATTAAATTATCCTGTACTTTGTACACCCGGAATAAGAGCTGGAATAGGAGGGATGAAGTGGAGGGAGAGCAGAGCAGGAGAGCTAACGTGCTGCTCAAGATGCAGTAATTTCAGAAATTAGGCTCAACCATCACCCAGAAGTTGTCTCTCTGAAGAGCCCAGGGGGTTGGCTGCTCTCCCTTCTCCTTCTAATCCCCTCCTTTTGGTAAGGAAAGGGGGAAGAACCAAATCCTCCCAGACCAGGCCTTTCCCCTCAGAGGTGGGATTTTCTGATACTTTTCTCCTTGGCCCACCCCCAGGGCGTCCTGGCTAAGGGGATTTGAGTGCCAGCTCTCCTTCCTGGGGCAGAGAGTTTGGAGACTTTATCAGCCACACCTGATTCCTTGACAATAGAGTCATTTTTCTAAAGGCAAACAGCAGCCCCAGATTCAGGTTAAAGTTCTTCCCAAGGGAAGTTTATAGGATTTGTACAATAAGAAAGGAAAGCTTATCTTTGTCCAGGTGGCACCTAGCTACCAACCCAGGAAGGAAACTTCCTAGCCAGTTAAGTTCTGGGGAGCCCAATGGTGAAAGATGTCTCCCTTTGCCCTCTGCCCGTAGGAAAGACATTCAGACAGAAGTCACTAAACAGATCTTATCTTCATCTAGAAAAGCAAGAACTATTGAAAAAGTAAGGAACAACTTAAAAGCAAGAGGGAACTTTGGATTTAAACCTCCTTTCAGACAGAAAACTCAGGGGGCAGGGAGAATAAAAAGGAAGGAGGAACTTCACCAGCTGCTGGCTTGGAGCTGGAAAACTCACTCCTTTTGGGCTTCTCCCCCATTCTGGTCTCCTTAAAAACAGACACTGGCCCCCCTGGATCTTGGGAGTGCTCAATACCATTGTTCTCCCACTGCCCCGGAAGATGCCCCATTCCCTCTCATTTAACACCTCCTGCCCTGTGGTCTAAGCTGCATGGGAGAGCTTTCTCCCCCCCAGGACTGGAAGTGAACACTGTGACCTTCCAGGTCCCTTACAAGCTGGTCCCCGGACATCCGTCTTTGATGGGCCCCAGTGACTAACCGTGGCCCCAGGTTTTCTGAGATCCCTCTCCTCCATGTGAAAAAGGCAGGAGAAGGGGCCTTGCCTCAAAAAGCAACTGTGAAAGGGAAGAAGTCGGAAAAGAGACTGTGAATAGCATGCCACTGTGTTAGGAGCCAGAACCTGGCCCTCTGGCCCCTGCGTGCTCTTGGAAAAGTCACCTCACCTCTCCGGAACACAGAAATGAGTGGCCGGGGGTAGTGGTCCTCCAAGACCCTCTCCAGCCCTGATCAAGTAGAGAAGACCCAGGCTGGTGGTTCTGGGACAAGGAGCCCCCGTGATCGTCCCTAGAAAGTAGTTTTTCTTCAGTAAAATGGAAGTGGAGGACACTGGGTGTGTGTCCCAGGTGTACATTTACCTCATTGGCAGCCCAGAAAATGTTACCTCAGTCACAATGGCGACAAACGAATTTATCGTGAGCACTTTAATGGCAGGGACTGTCTCTTTTGCCTCTGGGTAGCCCTAGAGTCTAGCCCAGTGCTTAATAAACCCTGATTAACAATAAAACCATCTCCTGTGATCCTAGAGAGCTTTGCTGGCTGTTGTAGGGTCTAAGCAATATCACAGTGGATAATGTCCCTCCCCACCCCTCAGGCCCACATAACCTTCCAGCATTTTCTGTGGATCATCTCACAGCCTCATGGGAGCTACGCTGATTATTCTTCCCAAGTTATAAAGAAATTGAAGCTCAAGGTCAAGCGACAACTTGCCTTGAATATTCAGCCAGTGTCTTGGTCAGGAGTGGAGAAGAATTTTTTTCCTGGCTCCAGTTCCATCCTCTGGCCTCCTCCGTGTTATCTGTACACCCCCAGCAGAATTATGGCAGCAGCTCCTCTTTATTCCAGACGCTGAAATGTGTTCTACATGTCCGCCATATTATACTTACAGAATGTACTCAATTTTCCAAAAAAATGTTTTCCCTGGGGCTCTCTCTTGCTTCAAATTCAAGCCAATATAGAGTTTGGGGTTTAACTGGCTTAAGTCTGCATCCCCCTCGCCCGCTCCTGATGGCCAATGTCTCCTGTCGTCCCGGGACAAAGGGTGACTGATAGCAGACACAGGCCCTGCCTTCCTTTCCCAGGCTCCCAGGTAGCCTCCTGAAGGACCCTTGAATAAACACCTCCAATGGAAGGATGGAGTGGGTGAGCCCCATTCTCCTCACACTGACAGATTCACAGGAATCCCTGCTAAAATGGTGTTTGGGGGAGAGAGACCTCTTCTGGTCCCCTCCACAGTTTTATCGGGTGTGATTATTGCTCATGCTACGGTTTCTCAGAGCTACAAATGAGAATTAGGGGATGGTGGATACTAAAGATGGATGAGCAGCCCTGGAAAGGCTTGGCAAGCCCTGAACACCCCATGCACCCCTATAATGTGCTAGGCACCAGGTACGGTGAAAAGTCCCTGGAGCTCACAAGCAGCGGGATCATCAGGCTGCCAACTGTGGCCCGTGGATGTGAGGTGCTGTGGGGTTTTACACTTAGGTAGACAAAGGGAGGGAGATACTCCAAGGACACATACAAAATTTCTCCTTATCTCTGGCTGCATCCCACAAATTTCGGTATGTTGTTCATTATTGTCCTTCTCTTGGATGAAATGATTAATTGTGTCTGTGATTTGCTGTTTCACCCATTCATTCTTTAGGATGAGATTATTTAGTTTTTAATTACTTTTTGGTCTATTTTTCCTCCAAGGACGGATACAGCCTAGCGGTCACTGATTACAGCAGTTGCAGGTGGACCAGAAAGACCTGCCACAAGGGCTGGTGGGATTCCAGTGGCTTTTTCTAAATATTCCTCCCACTTTCTCCCTCAGCATTTCCCTTCTCTTCCCCTTAGGGAGGGTGTAATATAAGCATCTGGACCAGCCATTTCTTTCCTTCTCAGGACGTGGCTAGAAGTGATCTTGGAGGGCCTGGACCTTTATTCTGCCTTTGCCTTTTATCATTCTGGACTTCATTTTCCCCCTATGAGAAATTAATGGGTTGGTCTAAATATCAATAGACCACAAACATTGATTAAGCACCTACTGTGTGCCAGGCACTGTGCTAAACACTGAGGACATGAATATGAAAAAGAAAGACAATTCTTCCCCATGGGCAGAGGTGGGGGCAGATGGAGAAGTCTGAGCAGCCCCAGATAGGTATCATCGGGTGGAAAATGAGGATGTCCTTCAAAGTATCTTTCTGGTTTAACCTTCTGATCCTTTGACCAATAACCTTGCCATTGACAAGGAGCCTGTCTCCTTGGAGACATCCATTCTCAAAATATCTGGCAGAAGCAAAGATACCAAATGATTTAAACAGTTATCCGTGTTTTTGACTTTCTTTGGATCAGTACAATACTGGATTTTGTATTCAGGGAATTCGAGATTTGCACTGGATTGGCCATCCAACTAGTCTGGCCCATTTCGGAAATGGAGTATATATATTCGTGTTAATGAGGAAAGCCAAAAATATCATCGGCTTCTGCTACCTGCACTCAGGTACAAAATTTGCACTGTTGTGTGTGCCTGGAATATACTCCTTCTGCCTGTGCTAAGGCAAGGGATTGGGAGTTGGGGAAGCGACAATGATGAAGGAATGAGAATGAGAGCAGTTTAGCTGCAATGCAGAATATCCAATATTGCACACACGGTAAAGCTGAAAAGGGAGGCTTCCTCTAGCTCATGTAAAGCCTTTAATGAGAAACTGAAGAGTTTACATTTTATATTTTAGCAGCAATAGGGAGCCTTTGATGATTCTTGAGCAGGAGTATGACCTCTTGGAAGGTGGATTGTGGCAGCAGATAAACAACCTAAGCCCCCCCCCCTTTTTTTGGTCTTGATCCTGTTTATGAATAAAGAGCTTTTATGCTAAACAACTAAGTTTTTTATTTGTTTGGTTTCGATATCTGGAAAACCGGAAAGCTTGTACACTAAGCATCACCCCTATGACCTAAAGTGACCACAGTTCAAGATTTGTGTGTTTGGGCATGGGTGATTTTCCATTGTTGAAATGAATTGAAAACCTGCTCTGTACAAGGTGAGAATACAAAGTAAAAATCGACCGACCTCAGGCCCTGCCCTCATTCAGTCTGAATTTCCCTCCCACGGGAGAATCATGGATCTGTAGGAAAGGAGCCGAGATGTCATTTCATCCAAGTTCTTCATTTTGCAAATGAGGTCATGGAATCAAGGTATTAAATACCTGCCCAGGTCACCCAGCTAATCCGTGGCCATGACTTCAGTGCCCTTGTCATAATGTCACCACAAACTACCAACTCCATCCTTTCACAGTCACAGAATCAGGGCATCGGAGAATTTCAGAGCTGACGCGGATGAGCCATCCTCCCCAGTCCTGAGAAACAGTCCTCCCTGGCAATCAATCAATCCATAAACATGGATTAACTACCTGGCACTGTGCTAAATCTTATAAGTTCCCTGACAGGTGGGCATCCATTATTTCCAGCAGCAGCAACCTACCACCTCCTCTGGCTCACCTTTGAATCATCCTAATTGTTGGAAAGTTTTTCCTGATGCTCAGACCCAAATTGGAGACTCCACAGGAATATTCAGGCGGCAGATGCTAGCCCTTCTTCTCAATTTACGTTTTCCGTGAATCTATCGACCTCAGAAATAATCATTTTATAAAGCTCCTTTTTATAAAACTACGAGCAGAGTCAAGAGTCTCCATACCCGGTGGCCACAATCCTTACTTTTTTGTGGCCACGTTAAGAGCATAAAAGGAAGGATTTTGACCCGATCCCTAGAAGCATTTCCCAGTCCCTCTAACAAGGATGGCTTGGTTACCCCTCAGGATTACATCCCAAGACTCAACTCCCTGGCTTCAACTTTTGTCCCAGGGGCAGAAGCTGGGTCATTTTTTTCAGAGTGGGTTTTTGTTTTGTTTTGTGTTTTTTCTTTTTCTTTTCTATTCTTTTTATACCAAGCTCATTAACTTGTGCTCAGCAACCAGGCCTGTAAAATCCTCTCATTTAATCTGCCTTCTCAACTGCCCCCAAAGAAAATAATGGGTTCTCTTTGCCGGATCTCTACTTCACAAAGGCCTGGTCTGTGCTTTGAGAATAAGAAAAGTGAGTGAAAAAAATGAAGAATACCATTAAGCAAATATTCTTGTTAACGGTGCTCTCCATGAGGCCCTGAACCGTTCGAGAGGAGGAATGGACCTAATAAGGCACACAATTTGTCCCCCAGGGATCCTCTTGTTCCATTTCATCCCCTTGCTGCTAGTTATAGCCTAGGGTCCATTTAAAAATCTCTTTCCCTTCCTGGGGTTGACAGCTTTCAAATGCTCGTGGCCAACAATCGCACTGACCCACAAAGGAGCTTTGGAAATCCATATTCTCTCCTCCAATATCGGCACCTCTGCTTTCAGTCTCCCAAGACGGCTCCCGTCAAGGGGACTTTTGTGCCCGATGGCAGCTGGGGCACATCCAGGCCCTCTCTTAGCAATGCTTCCAAAGCCCAAGTTTGGACAGGCCGCTGCTCAGACAAGGATCATCTAGGCAGTTGACGTTTTCAGGGCAGAGGCTCCTTCTCTAAGGTTCAGGTGCCCAAGAATAAGGCAGTATCATGGGACCTCAGCTTTTGAGCTAAAAGGGCCATAAAAGGCCAACCAGCCCAATACCCTCCTTTTATACATTGTCCATCAGAGGCATGATTTGGACACAATCCTCACGTTCCTGCTACGGTCTCACACCAGTTCTGATGGCACCAGGTCATTTGTAACTCAAATTCTGGAATACTTTTGGTTCAAACTTCATCCAAATATCCACCCATCTATCCCTTAGTTAAGTATTAACTAGATAAGGATTAGAAAAAATACATTTACCGAGGGTTTATTCTATGCCAGACGCTGGAAACAGAAACAAGATGGTCCCCATTCTCAGGGAGCTTACCTTCCAACAGATAAAGCTTGAAGGGAAGCTGCAAAGCAGGGCAAGGGGGTGAGGAGGGCACACACCTGAGGGGCGGGAAGCTGAGGTGGGCATCAGACGAGCTAGAGGTGAAGTCAGCATCCCGGCTGGGCATTTTCATGATTGATGCAGCCCTTTCAGCTAGGGAATCCCTAATTAATCAGGGGCTCTACCAGGAGCTGGGGAGATAGACACAGGCAAGAGGCACTTCCTATGGGAAGTCTCCATTCTATTGGGGAAATGGGCATGTACCCACATAAAAATACAAAATGTGTTGGGATGAAATGAAATATAAAAAGCAACTTGGGGGGGGAGCAGAGACAGTTCTAGTAACAGGACATACTTCATCTATTGTGTAATTTGAAACAGAACTTAATTTATTATGTCTTCATCCTGTGACAATAATTCTAACATTTTATTTGCCAATGTTTATTTTTTTTTTTTTTGTGGATGCCCTCCTTCTCTCTTATTCCCATTGCCCTGCTTTGCAGCTTCCCTTCAAGCTTTACATTCATCTATTGGAAGGTAAGCTCCCTGAGAATGGGGACCATCTTGTTTCTGTTTCCACAGTGTCTGGCATAAAATAAACACTCAGTAAATGTATTTTTTCTAATCCTTATCTAGTTAATACTTAACTAAGGGATAGATGGATGGATGTTTGGATGAAGTTTGACCCACGTGTAGGATCAAAGTATTCTAGAATCTTGGAGTTGTAAAGGATCTTATGACATCAGAATCAATGTGATCCTGTAGAATGAACATGAGGATTTGTGTTCAAATTATGACTCTCATGTTACCAGAGTTCCTTTTTGGATAACACATAAAAGGAGGGATTGAACTTTTATAGCTCCTTTTAGCTCAAAAGTTAAGGTCCTGTGACATTCCCCTATTCTTGTCCACACAAATGTAAGAGATGGAACCTCTGCCCCGTGAAAATGTCAGCTGCCTAGATGATTCTTGTATGCAGCAATGCAAGTAGAGCAATGCTCTGATTTTTCTGGATCTGTCCAAATCCAATTCTACCAAACGTGGGGCTTTGGAAACGTTGCTAAAGCCTAAGAGAGAGCCTGGATGTGCCCCGGCTGTCCTCTTTCACAAAAGTTCTCTTTTGCCCACCAATGTGGCAAAGCAGATTTCAATTATTTATGACTTAATTTACCATGGCTGAGAAATGTGTCACTCTCAAGCCTACCCAGTAAAGAGTTTCTTTAGAATTCTCTTGATTGTCCCAAGCCCACATACTCACATTCACACACACTCAAATTCTGTGCTGAGCTGGGTCACACAAATTCTTCTTTCCTTTCCTCTCCTCTCATCCCTTTATCCCTTTCTTTTCCCCCCTTTCTCTCCTCTCCTCAAAATGTAATGGTCCACACTATAATGAGGTGTGAGGGGAATTATTTTAGAATAATTACTTGTAAAACTTTCCATATGCCATTGCTACTTTTTCAGGATGGACTTGTTCTCTCCCTCCCTCTCTCCTTCTCTTCCTTTCTCACTCCCTTCTTCTCTGTCTCTCCTTATCCCTCTCCCTCCCTGTTCTTGTTTCTCTTTTTTTCTCCCTGTTTTGAAAGATTATTTCTTAATGAAGAGATTTTTTTCCCCCAAAGGGAGTCTTATTTCTTTCCTTCTATCCCAGAATTCAACAGTTCTCTAAATCAATGATTCTTCCAAGATTTGAATGATTCAGCCCACATTTATTAAGCACAGTTCTCACTACCAGGGTACAAAAACAAAAATGAATCATGCAAGCCTTCTAGGAGCTTACATTGTACTGGGGAGATAAAACCAATGTACAAATAAGTGATCAATCAACCAATCAACAAATCTTTACTAGGAGACTACAGTGTCACGGATGCTGTGACAAAAGTGAAACAGTTCATACCCTCAGGAGATTTACAGATTGGCCATGGGAGATACTATGTACATCTACAAGTCTGTACCAAAAAAATACAAAATAATTTGCAGGAGAGGGCACCAGGAACTGGGGAGAATTGGGAAAGACTTTATGTAGACTATTAATGTTAGTATTCTAATAGATTGCCAAAGGGGAAGTGATCAAGAACAGTCCCAGAAAGGAGGAGTTAGCCTCCAAGCTGTGCTTTAAGGGAAAGAAAAGATTCTGAGGGAGTTTTACTTCTGGTGTGAGGGGCTGCCAGGGCAAAAGCATGGAAATGGAAGGTTAGATGGAAGGCATGGAGGATAGATACTGTACAATTTGGGGCTCTGATACCAACACTGCCACTCTGATGAATAGTTCTGTTTACTTTGTTGCTTGGCTGGCCTTTGAGGCTTTATTTGAGGCTTCCCAACTTAAGTGGGTGGACCTTAAAGTGAGCCTGTGCCATCTGTCCTCAGGTAGGTCTGTACCCATAGGTACAATGTGGCTTCTCTAAGAATGTATTGAACATGCTGCTGCCCCTTTTAGAATGGAAGCTCCCTGAGGGCAGATACTCTTGTGGCTCTCTCTGTACCGCTAGTACTTGGCACAAAGTAATTGTTTACCAGACGCTTGTTGATTTATTGTCATTGCATCTGTAGAATGGCCAGAAGTGACTTCTAGATATTCCCAGTAAGCATTGTTGAGAACTTCATCCAGTACCGGCGAGATCCCACAGCTTGTATCTGACCTCCAACATGACCAACAAGGGCCAAAGACTTGGCTCATGCTCAGCTTCTATGATGATGAGTATCAAGAACATACTTATCGCCCTGGCTGTGTGACCCTGGGCAAGTCACTTAACCCCAATTGCCTCAGCAAAAAAAAAAAAAAGAAGAACATATTTATCTCTTAACAAAACCAAGTGATGATGGGAGCCAGGAAGATGAGGAGAAAGCAACATAGAGATATAAAGAAAAACAGCAGACACAGAGACAGATATAGACCGATAAGCATCAAATGGTCAAGAGACGGGAAATAGCCTATGGTCAGGGAGACCAGTTCTCCAATTAGTTCCTCAAGATAAATATTTACTAGCTAGATTGCAGCAACTGCATTCAATTGAAAGCTCTGATTATTCAGTAATCAATGAATACTTATGCATTTATTGCTCTTAATTAATTAATACAATTACTCACACACTATTTAATCAATGCCAAGAAAATCAAATCAATGCTTAGAGGATTTTGGCCACTATTACCCGTTTCTCTTTTCAATTTGCAAAATTAGCAGAGTAAGGCCATTTAAAATTTATAGCAATTCATCTGTGCCAATTTCACTGATTCTCAAAGTCCCCTACTTTGAACATTTTACATGAATCCTGCATAGAGTTCAAGTTTCTTCCTGACCCTATATTTAAGACTCCCATCCTTGGCAATATCGCCCCCCTCCTCCAATACCCACACACCATGATACTATAAACAATGACAATAATCACTGCCATCTGTGTAGCATGTTACAGTTTACATAAGAAAATCAACCAAACCCCAGCTTGGAGCCCCCCTCCTGTACACCCCAAAGAACCAATGGATTCTCAAATCCCAGCATTTCTCTCATCTCTTGCCTCTGCCCCCTTCTCTCCACTCGCACAGCAGATTTAGGGTCCCCTGCCCCCTCAGGCTCACCAGGAATACTGTGATTGCCTCCTCATTGGTCTCCCTACT
>JAJPUD010006157.1:109864-137461 GCA_023553655.1 Myrmecobius fasciatus
AGCTGGACAGAAAGCAAAGCTGGGCTTCTAGAGCTGCCCGTGAGCGCCCTTGGCTGTCTCCGGAGACAGGGAGCTTCCCATCCTGGCAGTAATTCAAGCCGAGCCTGCATGGCCCCTTGGAGGCGCAGTTCGCGCCGATTAGAGCAGCCGGGGAGCCCCGGGACCCGCTAGTCTAGCTCCTTTTACAGAGGAGGGGAGAGAGCCCAGGAAATCATGGTCCCTCAGGGCAGGGGCAGCGTTCGAACCCGGGCCCTTGGCATCCACTCCGGGGAGCGACATCAGCCTGGCCTGGGCAGACACTCTCGCCCTGGGGGCTCCGGGCTTCTGACCGGAACTTCACAGTCTGTCCGCCCCCCCCGGAGAAAATCCCTCCGCCCTCCCGCCCCCCCCGGAGAAAATCCCTCCGCCCGCCCGCCCCCCCACGGAGAAAATCCCTCCGCCCCCCCGGAGAAAATCCCTCCGCCCCCCCCGGAGAAAATCCCTCCGCCCCCCCCGGAGAAAATCCCTCCGCCCCCCCCGGAGAAAATCCCTCCGCCCCCCCCCGGAGAAAATCCCTCCGCCCGTGAAAAAGCTGTTTTTTTTGTCGTTGCAATAGCGCCACCTCCTGGAGCGCCTCGGAACGACGGATGCTCGGCCCGAGCTCCCTGCCCGAGGCCGCAGTTCCGCCGCTTTCCCGCGGCCCTTCTCAGCCCTCCGGGCTCCGCCGACACACTTGGCACGGAAAAAGTCGTGATCCCGGACACGAAGGATTCCCATGAGGCCATGGAAATAAAGGGCACTCGTGAAATCAAGCCTCCCCATGGCCCACTGAGCCAGACCAAATCCCCGCCTCTCTCTGAGCCTCAGTTTCCCCATCTGTAAGCTGAGGACCAGGAGGATGCTGGGGGTCTCAGCCCCAAAGTCTTGGGCTCCGGCCTCTGCAGCTGAGCAGCCGAAGGAAAAGTCCCCTGTGGTCCCACAAGGAAGAGACCGCCAGGCCCGGCAGCTCTGCGCTCCTGGGTCTCTGTGGCGGGGCCCCTTCAATCAGGACCCCAGTTTCCCACTCCCGCAGGGATTTTGGAGCAGGAGCGAGATCCGCCATTGCGGAGGGAAGGGAGGATGCGGGAAGGCCGCCTCCTCCGCCGAGGGCCTTTTCCTCTCTGTGTTTGGAAGGAAGGGGAGGCCCGGGGACCCCTCCTCAGAAAAATGGCGTTTAATAAATGCATGAAGTGAAATGCACAGGATGACCCAGATACACCGAAATACTCAAAATGGCTTTTTAACGTCACTGCAAATGAGTTAGGAAGCTCTCTAAGGCCGGGACAGAGCCCGGATTTCCCAGGGTGCTGGATAAGGACAGGCAGGGAGGAGCCCGCAGTGTCACCCTCCGTTCTCAGCACCCCCTGTGGTTCCCCCGGGGGTGCCCGTCTGCAAATGGCGCTTGGCAGGGAGTTGTGGGGTGAGCCTCCAAATGGGCTGCCATGCAAGGATCCCGACTCCCCAGTGGGCGGCCCCTGTCTAATCCAGTCACCCTCAGACGCTCTCCAGCATCACGAAGGCAGAGAGGAGGCTCATTTGTCCACCCCCGACCCCTCACTGTGTGATTGCTCTGCCTCCTGCGGGCTGCCCTTGATCTTGGCAAAGAAGCGGGAGGGACAAGGTCAAGGACAAGGAGCCCAGGAGGTCCTTATTCTCTCCTCCCCAGCGCGGCCTCTGACAAGAAATGCTGTTGTAGCCGTTGCCAAGGCATTCTCCAACCTTGAGGGGCACCGACCATGCTCGGGATGTCTCTGGGGGCTGCTGGGGAGTCAATCCCATTTCAGAGAGAGACAGAGACACACACACACAGAGAGGCAGAGACAGAGAGACAGACACAGACACAGACCCAGAGACAGAGACAGAGAGACAGAGAGAGACAGAGAGAGAGAGAAGGAGAGAGAAAGAGAAGGAGAGAAAGGGAAAGGAGGAAGGGAGAGAAAGAGAGAGAGAGAGACACATAGAGAGAAAGAGATGGGGAGAGATACAGAGATAGAGAGAAAGAGAGACAGAAAGACACACACACACAGAGGCAGACAGAGAGACACACAGAGAGACAGAGAGAGATCTGGGCCATCTGAATCCCCCATCTCCCAAATTCTAAAGCACCAAGGAAAAGTATTGCCACTGAATTGTTTGGGGATTATCATGTTTATTTTCGGTTAGACACATGATTGAAGTGTACAACTGTCTGCCTACACATTAGTAGTCAGAAGATGCAAGTTCCTGTCCTGCAGGTACCTTGGTTTCCTTCTCTGGGGGAGGACCCCCCAAGTCCCTGCACTTTTTTTGTATCCCACACTTCCTCAGGGGTCTCCAGGTTTGTGCTGTGTTCAAGGTGGATCCTGTGGAGTTGGGAAGACAAGTTCAAATCTGGCCCAGGGTCACATCACTTCGCCCTGTTTGCCTCCGTTTCTCATCTATAAAATGGGCTAGAAAGGAAAATGGCAAACCTCTTCAGTATCTCTGCCAATAAAACCCCAAATGGGGTCACAAAGAGTTAGATGAGATTAAAAACAACTCAGTGACAAAATAACCACAACAAAAAAAATATTACAATTTGCCTTGTACAATGCTCGGTTCATTTTGATTTAGGAAACACTTATAAAGTGCCTACTGTGGGCTACAAAGACCAAATAATTTTTACTGCTTATTATTATGAGTTTATTTACCAACACAGCCAGACATGTACCAAAACAATGGGGAAAACAATGAGTTAGCCAAACAGAAAGGGAATCCAAGGAAAGCCCTCTGGAGTGTTCCATTGGATCCCATCTTGGATTTATCTGCTGCATTGATTCTGCTCTTCTTTATTTAGAGGCAGTGTCGGGTGATGGAGGAATACATCCCCATCTTTAGAATAGAGCAGGCTCATTGTACTCTGAAACATATTAGGGAAGTCTGCCTCAGTTTCCTTAACTGTAAAATGGATTAATATTAACACCTACTTCCCAGGGTTGTAGTGAGAACCAAATAAGATAATATTTATAAAAACCACTTAGCACAGTGTTTGGCACACCATCTGTGATACATACATGCTCATCATAAAATGAATGAGACTCTAGATTAATAATAGCTAGAACCCACGGACTTAAAGTATTTATGCTTTCAAGTTTGCAAAGCACTTCAATTACCATTCCACTTGTTCCTGACAACAATCTTGGGAAGAGTCATGGAGACTTTGGACTGGGGGGTTCCAGGCTCAATTCTTTGCCCAGTGTGCCGCCTCCTAAAGACTAACCTAGAACCTGCCAAGCTGTGCATTTCACTTGGGATTTTGGCACTAGGCTAAATTCCCCTGATGTCATGAAGTGAATTGACATGAGCCTTCTGGAACGGAACTTGAAATTATGGTTGTTAAAAAAAAATGAAATCCTACTGCTAGGATTATCTTTCAGGGACGTCAAAGACAAAATAAGAGGTACCATTCCACCAAAATGTTCCTGTTTTTGGCAGCAAACACCTGGAAACGAAGCAAATGCTCAATGACTGGGGGCTGGCTGCACCAGGCAAGTTGGTGAATGTGACAGCTATCAAAAGTGATGTCTGATCTGCATCCAGAAAAAGAGCCATGGAGAGCACATGTAAATCGGGACATACCATGTTCCCTTCTTTTTTCTGTTTTCTTTTTTTCCCCTCCTCTGGTTTTTCCTTTTTGTTCTGACTTTTCTCTCCCAACATGATTCATAAAGCAATGTGTATTAAAATAAATAAATAACTAAATTTTAAAATGATGGTTATTACTTGCTATTAGGAACAATGAACAGGATGAATAGGGAGAAGCATGAGAAGACATTTATGGACAGATTCAGCGGAAGAAGCAGAATCGGAAAAAATCTTGATGGGGGATTCCAAGGACAAAAGTGGAAAGAACCAGAATCAACCCAATCTGACGATAGTTACAAGAACCCAGCCCCAGAGAAGGTGCAGAAGCTGGGGGCTGTTGCCAATTTTGTTGAGCTGCTTCCCACCCTCCTTTCTCCTTCTTGCAAGGGATGGCTTGCTGGACAGGAATACACTCAAAAATGAAAATGATGAAAAAACAAAGGATTATCAATAAAAACTTCCCTGGTCCAAGTCTCGGAGATGAAGGGTTGAATTCCTCAAAAAGTTCCCAGGATCCCATTTGTGGAGTTAAAATCCTGCCAGTTTGGTCTACGGTCCAAAGCTGCAGGAACTCTACCTCCAGATTTTCTCCGGGGAAGAAGGATGGAGAAATGTCTTTCTCCTCTGGGAAGTTCTGCTCAGGGAAACTTGGAGTTAAGCGTGCAGGTGGAAAAGAGAGGGGATTACTTTAGCTGCGAGTACATGGAAACACATTGTAGCTCCCATTTTAACCATGCTGGTCAAACAATACGCATCGATCGGAGAAAGCGAACCTATATTCACAAACCGGGACATGAGCAACCCCGGGAGTGAGGATCTATTAGGGAATAGCTCCCTTCCCCCCAAGCAAAGCAGGGAATCTATTAAAAAATAATAAAGCCAAAGTCTGGGGAGCAGGCCCACGGTGGGCTTTGTGCGCCTCTCAATGCCTCAGCTCTCTGCTGGGGGTGCCTTTCCCGTTTGCCCCTGGAGGAGCCATTATGGCAAATGGGCATGATTTTACCCACAATATACAGTATCGTGTGAAGCCGTCCTTTATTGCTTTGAGCCTTTTCTTTCTTCGAATTTATTTTAATACGTTTGGAATTATTATCCCAAACATTAGCCAGCTGGCCCGCTGGGGTGGCCTTTGCAGTTCGGGGGTGCCTCCCTTTCTAATCCTCTCCTCATGGATAATCCAGCCTAATGCTTCTTGACTGTGGAGGGGCCTGGCCTATTACTACCTGATGGTAAGAAATTCACTTTGTCCTGTGTAGGTGGCACTAATCGGGCACTAATGAACACCTTATTTGAAGCCGCTTAGGTCAGAAAGCTATTCAGGGGATTTTCTTTTCTTCCTTTCCAATTTCTGGACTTGTCTTTTCAATCTCTTTCCCCCAAAGCTGCAATTCAACTTGTCTTTGAAAGCCGTCCTCCCCCATCCCTCCTCTCCACCCCTCCCTCATGCCGCCCCCTCCGCTCCCCCACTTTTCCAAATTGGTTTCCAGCGAGATCCGATACAGAAAAGCTTTTTATTATGTGCCCTGGCCATGGAGCTCTCCTGCTCGTTCCTTCCACCTTTGGAGCGTGGTTGTTGGCCCAGAATCCCAGACTATAGAGCCGAAGGGACCCGTGGGAGCCTCTAGTCTGCCCCCTGGCCCAGGCTGAGCACAGATTCCGAATCTGAAGGGTCCTTCCAGTCCCTTTCCTTCTCTCTGAAACCGCAGGAATACAGCAGATCTTAGGCAAATCATTCCTCTCCCGGCCTTGGCTTCCCCATATGAAAAATAGGGAACGGTCAGGAAGACCATCACAGTCTCCTGGAGTCCCACTGGTGTGATAAGTTCACCAAGAAAGAAGGTGCCACTGGGTCCTGAGGAGGCAGCTCACCCAAGGACACCAGGTGGTCGGCATTTGGATGGAGCTCCGAAGGGTGGAAAGAACTTTATGAATATGCTTTCATGCTACAGAGTAGGGCTAGGATCCAGCTCCTCAGAGGCCAGAATCCTTTCAGAACAAAAACAGAGAAAAGATTTTACTCCATGCAAAAACATCAGTAAGGAGACGCCCACAGATCTCTAACCACCTGGTTTTAAAACAGTCTGGTTGCGAAAGAGATAAAAAACAAAAAGGGAAAGGACCCATAGGTACAAAAATATTGATAGTAACTCTTTTTTTTTATTTTTTATTTTATTTGCATAACATATGTGTGGGTAATTCTTCAACAATAACCCTTACATAGCTTTCCGTTACAAATTTTCCCCCCAACTCCCCACCCCTCCCCTAGATGGCAGGATATCCACTACATGTTAATTATGTTAAAATATTGGCAAATCGAATATATGTATACATATTTCCAAACTTATCATTGGTGTGCAAGAAAAATCTTATCTACACAAACGATATATCAGATAAAGGAAACACAATGTAAGCAAACATCAATCAAGGAGTATGAGAATGTTATGTTGTGGACCACATTTCACATCCCTCTCTCTGGGTGTATATGGCTTTCTTCAGTGAACAATTGGAGGTGGTTTGAAACATTTCATTGTTGAAGAGAGCCATGTCCATCAGAATTGATCGTCATATAGTACTGTTGTTGCCGTGTATAATGATCTCCTGGTTCTGCTCATTTCACTCAGCATCAGTTCATGTAAGTCTCTCCAGGCCTCTCTGAAATCATCTTGCTGGTCATTTCTTACAGAACAATAATATTCCATAACATTCATATACCATAATTTATTCAGCCATTCTCCAATTGAAGGGCATCTATTCAATTTCCAGTTTCTAGCCGATAGTAACTCTTTTTCTGGTGGCAAAGAATTGGAAATGGAGGGGACGCCCATCAACCGGAGAGCAAATTGGGATATTATTGTGCTATAAGAAATGATGGGCAGGATGCTCTCAGAAAAACCAGGAAATACTTCCCCGAGCTGATGCAAAGTGAAATGTCCCGTGTGCAAAGTTACAGCAATGGTGTAAGAGCATCCTCTGTGACTGACTTAGCTGTTCGCAGCAATACAATGATTCAAGACAGCTCCGAAGGACTTATGAGAAAAAAAGGCTACCCAGAGCCAGAGAAAGGCCTGAGGGAGACTGATTACAGATTGAAGCATGCTTTTAAATTTTTCTTTATTTTTCTTGAATTTCTTCGGTTTATTTTTTAATTCAACATTACTATTATGGAAATGTTTTGCATGTCTACACATGTATAACCTATATTGAATTACTTGCTTTCTTAATGGGAAGTGGGGGTGGGGAAGAGGAAGGAAGAGAACTTGGAACTCAAAGTTTTAAAAATGAACGTTAAAAATCATTTTGAAATGTAACTGGGGGAGAATAAAATACCAAACAACAGACCCCAAACAGCTTGGTGGTCCCCGTGGCTTTGGGCACATTGCTGGGCACAAAGAGTGCTCAGGGCTTCCAGTGCCCACTGAGCCCGCTTCAGGGCACGCTTGCAGCTCAGGCGGGCGGATATGCGGCCAAGCTCTAAATTTAACCAGGTGGTTTCCTGTGCCACAGGTGTAGTGTTAGCAGGCTTCCTTTTCAAACATCCTTTCCTTGCGGCTGTAGGAGGTGGGCGCTTGGTGACGGGTAATGGTTAGATTTGTTTTGTTCCTTTTCTTTTCGATGACGGCTAATTGTGACGACGAGTCTCCTCTCCACCAAACCTGCCTGGCCTTGGTCATTGTGCTTTTTAGAAAGAGCCATCACGGCGTCTGCTCCATCTCCCCTCCGACGCCCTCCGTGTACCCCACACAAAGGAGGCTGCCGGGGAGGACAGGAGGTTCCGCCCCACCTTCCCTTCCCGGCAGCCCTACAAGCACCTTCTTCCACAAGAAGCCTTTCCCATTCTTAGTTGAGGGACCCAGGTGAGATGCAGATACTGGGGCTTCTTTGTGGATCACCCCAAAGATAACATCAGTCGGCACCCACTGCCCCCACCCCTTATTCAGTGGCCTTCCAAGGTTCTCCAAGGGCATCCTCTCAGCCCTGGGTGATGGCTAGCAGGACTATTGTTAACCTTGTCGTACAGGTGAGGAAGCAGATTCAGACAGTCATAGAGCCCTAGAAGCTTGCACAGCTCAGAAATGTTGAGGCCGGGACTTGGACTAAAGGCAGAAGAGTCCCCATCTGGAGGGACCTTAAGGGGCCAGCTGGTCCAACTCCCCCAGAGAAAGGAAGTGATTTTGCCCAAGTTCCTGTAAGTAGGAAGGAACTGGCCTGGAGTTCTGCCACGTGCTCTCTCTATCTTTGAATGGTACCATGATGCCTTTCAGTAAACTTCGAGGTCCCTTGGCTTCCTTCCTCCTTTTCCTCCTCCTCCTCCTCCTTCTCCTGGATCTTGGAGATGCTACAACATTAGTTGAGAAAAAGTCTTCCCTTCAAAAGTCCCACCAAAACCTAAGAAGGAGAGGGATTTCTGCCTAAAATGTAGGCAGGGAATGACTGCAAATAAGCTTGAATATAGCACTTCCCTGTGCCAGACACTGTGCTAAGTGTTTGTTTGTTTGAATGTAGGATCCAGATGTTTCAGAGGATTATCATTAAATGCATCATCTTTTGAAGAAGGGAAGTGAACTTTTTTCCCTCCTGGGAAGTTGCCGGAGTTATTAATCTTAGAATTGGGAGGATCTCAAAGGCCACAAATCTAAGTTAACGAATCCCCCTCAACACACCAGATGAGCCGGCATCCAGTCTCTGCCTAAAGATCTGAGGGGAGGGGGAACCTGCCATTGTGCAGGCAGTCCATTGCACGCTGGGACATTTTCCTGACAGCAAGCTTAAATTTGTCTCTCTGTAATTTCCAGCTTTTGTCAGCCAACAGGCACTTATTAATTACCTACCGTGTGCCAGATACTATGCTAAGTCTTAGGGTTCAAAGAAAGGCAAAAGTAATCCCTCTCCTCAGGGAACTTACGTGTTAATGGGGGAGATCCACAAAAGCAATTATGTGTGTACTACATATATCCATAATGCACATATATATATTTGTGTGTTTCATGTGTTGTGTCCCATTTTGTCATTTTATATATACATATTATATGTTATTATAATACATCTAATATAATATATTACATTATTATAATATATTATTATATAACATGTTATATACATAATATATTAATATATATTAAGCTCCTGTCAAACTCTTTTCTTCTTTGTCTTAGCACAGACTAGTGCACCAATGCTGTTCACACAAGATCAGCCCTGTCTTTAGGGACTCCCTTTGAGTCCCTGAAGTTCTCCACCATGGCTGCCCTCAGTCATCTGCCGCCTGAGCCAGGGCCAAGGGAAGTATCCTAAATGATCAGTGGGCGTGTCCTGAAATAGGAAGAGGGAGAAGATGCCCCAAACTCATAGAGGGCTACCACTGATGGGGTACCGCATGGAGTTGCTGCTGCAATGGGTGATGGCCAGGGTTCAGCTATAAGATATCATGCCATAGTACCCTGGCTCTCAATAAAGTCAGGGCAATAGTTAGCGTTGTTGCAGTCGTTGCTTTTGAGGTTTGCAAAGCATTTTTCATGGAATACCTCAACCTAGCCATATAACAATCTTGTGAAAATGGGAGGGCAGGTATTGATTCTCCTCCTTCTACAGATCAGGTCAACTGTTGCCTAGAAAGCTTGTCTTTATCTATGTGATTTTGGACAACTCACACTTTTCCCATCTGTAAAATGAGCATTCCTCGGTGCTCATGAGGAAAACACTTGGCCAACTTTAAGGGCTCTGGGTGTCAATTAATTATTATTGATGGGAATTTCATGGCATTGAGGATTTGATAAAGAACATTATTTCTGTATACAGCAGGCATATTGGAAGAAGCCAGAATCTGGCTGTGTGTCAAACCAAACATTGGCTTTGGAGAAATGAAGCACTTTTTGTTGTATCCCTGGGTTTTCTATAGTTCGGAAAAAATCCCTGAGCTGAAAGATGTTGTCTCCCACTGTGGCTTTGGTCACTGCTAAAAGCTTCCTTCCTATCCCTGCCTTCACTTCTGGTCCAAGTGAGCATCATGGTAGTATGGATAAACAACATTGCACACTTAGGAACATTAAGATCAGATACCCACAAAAGCACATGGCAAGGAAAAACAATGGAAGCCTCCTCTTCTGGGAAAGAAGATGGAATTGGAGGAGTTTATTTAATTTGAGACTAAGTGGGGTCACAGTCCATGAAATCTGGGTAACCAGCCCACTCGAGAGCCTCCTTGGGTCAAAAGACATCCATCTTTGGGATTCTCAAAGAATATTCACATTCAGAATGAATTAAACAAGTGAGGATTTCCAATCTCTCTCTCTCTCTCTCTCTCTCTCTCTCTCTCTCTCTCTCTCTGTCTGTCTGTCTCTCTCTCTCTTTTTGAATCTCCAATCTCTTAATGCTGCAGAGGTTAGCCTTCCTAGGGAAATGGAACTTGTGATGGCAGAGAAAATGAACTGCAATCATGGGATATGCTTGCATGGAGATTCCAACAAGGAGTGGGCAGCTTGGAAAGACTTTGGAGAATCAAGAGGGAAAGGAGGAATAAGTCAGTGGGTAAGAGGAAAAGAGCAAGCTTAGCTAGAACCAGCTTCCATCAGGGAAAAGACAGAAATGTCTGATGCAGAAGATTCATTAAAGGAGTTTTGCTCAGGCATGGATTGGCTCAATTGGTTTTTAAAATCCCTCTCATCTGAGATGTATTTCTCTTCCATTTTTCTGAGAAAGAAAAGAATTAAGAAAGGACATATTGGGGGAAGATGGATCAAGAGAAGATTTTTCCCTCCAATATGGGGTACATTACTTCATGTTTCAGAGTAAAGGGTAAGAGGGAGGGACAGAATGGTGCTGCTGAAGAGGGAGGGCTACCGCTAGGAATGAAATCCCTCAAGCATTCAGAAGAGCAGAGATAGAATCAAGGATTTGGGCATTGGGGGCAAAAGAAGTTGAGCTGAAATGATGTACCTGGAGGAAGGCAGGGATAGTCCTAGTAGTTCCCTTTAAATTTCAGCACTTTGGAGCACAGTCCTAATTATCTTACCCTAGTTATGTCTTTGCAAAGGAAATCAGACCTAGGGAACAGAACCAAGAGGAGTTTAAGAAAGGCAAAGGGTCCATATTCCTTTGAGATTGGAGGAAAGAAAGAAAGAATAAGGGTAGAGGCAAAAAGAGTTGAAGATGTAACCAGATGTGCTCTGAACTTCAAAGTGACCAACTTAGGAAAGTAAAGAGTGTGAAAAGCTGGTCACCTTCTGAATATTGCATTCTATTTGGGGCACACCTTTAAACAAGAACATTGGTAAACTGTGGAGGTTCCAGAGGGTCCAGGTCATTGGAATCAGTTGAAAAACTGGGAATGTGCAGCCTGGGAAAGAGAAGAATGGAGGAAGGATACAGGGACAGAATCATTGACTTGATGTACTCGAAAGGGTAATACATACACACACATACAGAGGGGAGAGAGACAGAGAGAGAGAGAGAGACAGAGACAGAGACAGAGACAGAGAGACAGAGACAGAGACACAGAGACAGAGACACAGAGATAGAGAGACAGAGACAGAGACAGAAACAGAGAGAGAGACAGAGAGAGACAGAGAGACAGAGAGAGAGGGAGAGGCTTTTTCCTGTTGGGTCCCAGAGAGAACCAGGAGCTATGGGGTGCTAGTTGCAGAATTATAAGTTTAGGCTGAACCTTCACTAAGTAACGAGGCCATCCAGCCCTGCCTTGGGTGCTCCTGCATCAAGAAGGCTAGGTGGTCAACATTCCAAGCCACAGTCTCATGGGGACAAACAGCAGATCCCAGGAAGCCCCCACCCCTATTCCCCAACCAGGATACAAGGCTCTCTTGTGGACTTCTTGGAGCAGTGGGATTTCTTCCCCATTAGCCAGGAAAGTCTCTCTCAATCTGAAGGGAAAACGGAAAGCCACATTGGCAGTTGAGGGGAGGCCCAAGGGAGCTTGACAAGAGCGCGGCCTTTTTCTAGTCACAAGGATCGGATGCATATTAGCCATTGGGCCGCACTATTGTCTGGAATTCTTGCTTCCAGCTGCTGTTGTGCAGCAGAGTTAACACTTACCCCCTTTTGGGGCTGCAAGAAGATATTTTTGTTTCTGCTTCTTTGTTGGCTGTTTCCTTCACGGTAATGAATCCCCCGCCAAAGTTGGATCTGCTTGGGGTAATGCCGTATTTCCTTAGGAAGTGGTTCTAACAGGGCGTCTCCTCTCGGTGAGGATCCGCCGGGCCATCCGGCCCTCTTTGCTTATGACAAGTTGCAATTTTCTCGTTCTGAGCTCAGCCCAATAATTATGCTAAAATAAGCCACCCTGCACATTATGGAAATGCATGTCGCGATGCATCCAGCCAGACATTTGGGCTGACTTCTGCAGGAGTACAGAGTGAAAAATGCACCCAACTGGAGCTGCATCCTTGGACTGGTTCTTCAAAACCAAGCAAATCTGGTCCCGCATTTTCCTCTGTGCCGTCCCCTCGGCCCCGTACCTGATGCAAGAAGTCAGAGCAGTTGTGGAGATTTTTTACCTAGGGAAAGGTGGAGGGGTGGGTGAGGAACTCAGAAAAACGTTCTTCCTTGGGGGGAGAGGTCAATGTTTGGGGGGGCTCAGGTCCAGGGAGGGAATGGACCCTCACCCGATGCCATGGCACCCTCTGAATATCAGTGGAAGGCAGCTTGAGGTGCCCTCCTCAAGTCATGGGTCTGCTCCAATCACAATTACAGGTAATGGAGTATCATGAAAAATGTCACAAGGTCCAAGTGGGTCCAAACTCTCTCATCAGATTTTCTTGAGGGTCACAGCTGGTGACCCTGGTCCATTTCCCTCAGGACTGTCTGAACCCAAGCATTCGGAGGCAACTTTTCATGTGCACAGAGGACAGACTCGAATCTCAAGCCATTATTGATTACCACCTACATTTGCCGGGTATGATAATGCTTATATTATATTATAATATATCCAATGTTATATATAATTATGCATATTATATTATATATTATTATATAATATATAATAGTACATATTAATATTATATAATATTATATTATATATATGAGCATCTCTCCCATCTTGGTATCAGGGAGGTAGTTGCTAGGAAGGGCCATTTCTGCAGCCTCTTTGGCCCGTCCAGGCCCTTGATCCTGCCTCGCCAAGGCCAGCAGCTCAGGATTTGTTTTCTTTATTTTAAATATTGCTGCTTGCCTCTGCTTGCCTCAGTTTCCTTAACTGTAAAACAGGGATAGTAGTAGCACCATCCTCCCTGGAACAATTGTAAAGCCCTTAGCACAGTGGCAAGCACAAAGTAGGTGCTGTACACATATACACACGTGTATATATATATGTATACATATACAATATTTATATTATTATATATTATACAATTACTATATTATGTGTTATTATATAATATTATTTATCATATAACATACATGTATATGTTATCCAACAAACATGTAGTTATAAATAATATACACCAAAGTTAAAACAAGAGCAACTGCTCCTGTTAACTTCTTCAGGAACTCAGAGGGTTCTTAATCTTAGTCCCTTAATCCCTACACCTTCCAACAGTGTAGATGGCATCCCTTTCTATCCCAGTCTGGGGCTTATCCTGGGGAGGAAAAGTGACAGAATGATCTTTCCCCCTTGATTTGGTTTGTTTGTTTGTTTATTTATTTATTCATTCATTCATTCATTTATTTATTTTTATTTATTTATTTTTTTTTGCTGAGACAATTGGGGTTAAGTGACTTGCCCAGGGTCACACAGCTAGGAAGTGTCTGAGACCAGATTTGAACTCAGGTCCTCCTGACTTCAGGGCTGGTTCTCTAACCACTGTGCCACCTAGCTGCCCTATGATTTGGTTTGTTTTGATAATATTTTTTAAATATCAAATGTATCTAAAATTTTAAAAAATATCTAAATTTGATATCTAAAATATCAAATATCAAAAGAATATTTTCTAAACTCTAGTTCTTTTGCAAAGAACTAGGCTGGATCCTGGCTATTTGGAGATGAAAATGAAAAACAAATCCTTCCCTTGGGGAGCTTATGTTCTACTGAGTTAGACAGAACAAGTCCACAGAGAAGTAAACAGAATACAGTGGGAGGAACACGAAGCATGAAGCCAGGTGGGGAGAGCAAGGAGAGCTTCCAGTAAGAGGCAGCGTTTGGACCTTGAAGAAAGCTAGATGATCTAAGAAGTAGAGGTGAGGGAGAAGGTGTTATAGATAGACTGGTTTTTCGGTGACTTATAAAACTTACTCTTAAATGCTTTTTTGTTTTAGAAAGTTCTTCTTGAGGAGGAAGGAGCAAAGTGTTAAGGTTAACACTTATGTTGACAGTCCCAAGTCAAGAACACCTGTTCAAAGCCAACTCCCTCATTGTATAATTAAGGAAACTGACCTTCAGAGAATAAAGAAGAAGAAAAGAAGCATTTTTAAGCACCTACTGTGTGCTCAGCTCTCGACAAGTAGGATCTTATTAGATCCTTGATAAATATGACTTCATTTGGTCCTCAAGACAACCCTAGGAGGAAGTGCTATCATTTTTCTCATTTTACAGATGAGAAATGGGCCGAGGTGAAGTGACTTTGTCCACGGTCACACAACTAGGAAGTATCTGACGCCAGATCCATGTCACCACCTGACACTGAAAAAATCCTTTTTGGAATCTGGGTTGTTTCCATAAGGTATGAGTGAAATGAGAGAAGAGCTGCTTCCTTCCTGTGCTCCAGAGTCCTGGGGATCTGAGGGTTATCCCCAAACCTGAAAGCTTTCTCCTCCCCCTCAGGGGCTTTGGGGTATGGAAAGTCAGGGGCATATCAGTCACAGAATGACTGAACTCTCCGTGGTATAACAAGAAAGGATGAGCGGGTTGTTCTCAGAAAAACCTGGGAAGACTCACACAAACTGATGCAAAGGGAAGTGAGCAGAAGCAGGACAACACTGTATACAGGAGCAGCAACATTGTAAAAGTGATCCACTATGAAAAGCTGGGCTACTCTGATCAAGACAGTGATCCAAGGCAACTCCAAAGGACTCATGATGAACAGTGCTCTCCATCTCCAGAGAGAGAATAGATGAACTCTGAGAGCAGATCAAAGCAACGTTTTTTCACTTTTTCTTGTTTTATGTGTATGCATACGTTTTTTTTGCAACATGGCTATTATAAAAGTGTTTTGTATGACTCATGTATAATTATCATATTGCTTGCCTTCTCAAAGGATACATAAGGGAGGGACAGAATCTGCAACTCAATTTTTTTTAAATGAACGTTAATAGCATTTTCATTCTTTTCATGAATGTTGCTTGCTTGCATTTTATTCTACTTTTTTTTACTGGTTTGATTTGATTTTTCTTGTGCAGCACAATAATTGTACAAATACGTATGCATATATTAGATTTAATCTATGTTTCCACCATGTTTAACATAAAGGAATAAAATGAATGTTAAAAATGTTTTAAATATAATTGGGAAATGTTGAAGGAAATAAAAATCTATTAAAAAAAAGAAAATCAAAGGCAAATCCATAATGAAGATGGGACCATGAAGTCTTTAACCTATGGCAATAATTTTTAGAGGGTATGAATGAAATAATTAAGTTTATTACCTAATTATAGAGAATAATTAATTAAAATGGGAAGCCAACAGGTTCCTCTATTCTTTTGTCAGCTTTTCTCTGAAGCCCACTGGACTCCCCACCCCTCTTTTGGGCTCTTTCAGCACCATTTAAAAGCAAATTTGACATTCCTTGCCCTAAGTAAATTTTATGTGACCTGACTTGTTCTGGATCTGGACAAGAGTTAGGCCCCTGCCTGTGCTAGTTATGTGATGATTTTTTGTTTGTTTGTTTGTTTGTTTTTTTATTAAAGCTTTTTATTTGCAGAACATAAGAGTAATTTTTCAACATTGGCCTTTGCAAGACTTTCTGTCCCAAATTTTTCCCTCCTCTCCCCCCCTTCCCCTAGATGGCAGGTAGTCTAATACATATTAAATATGTTAAATATATGATAAATGGAATATATGCATAAAAATCTATACAGTTATCTTGTTGCACAAGAAAAATCGGATCTAGAAAGAAAAAAACCTGAGAAGGAAAAAAAATGCAAGAAGACAGCAACAGAAAGCGTTGAAATGCTATGTTGTGGTCCACACTCAGATCCCACAGGCCTCTCCCTGGGTGTAGACGGCTTTTTTCATCTATGTGATGATTTTGAAAAAGAAGACTACACATGCTTTATCAAAAATGATTGGTGAAGTGATAGGTGTATTAATTATTCTTTTTATTATGATCCCTGGTACTTCTGTAGCATTGAAACATAAATTACATTTGTTATCAATTCCGTGTGAGTTATCTGCCCCATTCAAACAGAAGGTCCTTGAAGGCAGAGGATTTTTATTTGGTATTCTCAGCATTTTGCCTAGTGAATGGTATACAGTAAATGCTCACTAAATGCTTTGTAACTGATCGTACTACAACCAGATAGAAATTTCAGGTAGGGATACAGCCATTCTGGAGAACAATTTGGAGCTACGCTCAAAAAGTTATCAAACTGTGCATACCCTTTGACCCAGCAGCATTTCTATTGGGCTTATATTCCAAAGAAATCATAAAGGAAGGAAAGGGCCCCACATGTGCAAGAATGTTTGTGGCAGCCCTTTTTGTAGTGGCTAGAAACTGGAAATTGAATGGATGCCCATCAATTGGAGAATGGCTGAATAAATTGTGGTATATGAATATTATGGAATATTATTGTTCTGAAAAGAATGACCAGCAAGATGATTTCAGAGAGGCCTGGAGAGACTTACAGGAACTGATGCTGAGTGAAATGAGCAGAACCAGGAGATCATTATACACAGCAACAACAGTACTATATGACGATCAATTCTGATGGACATGGCTCTCTTCAACAATGAAATGTTTCAAACCACCTCCAATTGTTCACTGAAGAGAGCCATATACACCCAGAGAGAGGGATGCGAAATGTGGACCACAACATAACATTCTCATACTCCTTGATTGATGTTTGCTTACATTGTGTTTCCTTTATCTGATATATCTTTTGTGTAGATAAGATTTTTCTTGCACAACAATGATAAGTTTGGAAATATGTACATATATATCTGATTTGCCAATATTTTAACATAATTAACATGTAGTGGATATCCTGCCATCTAAGGGAGGGGTGGGGAGTTGGGGGGAAAAATTTGTAACAGAAAGCTATGTAAGGGTTATTGTTGAACAATTACCCACACATATGTTATGCAAATAAAATAAAAAAATTAAAAAATTAAAAAAAAATTAAAAAAAAGAAATTTCAGTTAGATGTTAGTAAAAATACATAGATATGGTTTTTTACCATCCAAGTTCTGAGACCCCCGTCCCCAAAGCCTTCCTGGAGTCCAGCTTGTGAATTTTTACTAGAGGATTCCTTGTTTTATTCTGCCTTTGATTCAACAAGCCTTTTTTCTGTCTGGCATGTGGACAGTACAAAAGACCAGCTTTTAAGGAACCGAGGAGGCAACTAGGAATTAATTCACCTATCCACTGGACCATCCATCCATCCATTCATCCAACATGTATTAAGCTCCTGTTAGGTACTAGATAGTATGTGCTCGGTGACAGGAGTACAGAGCAGCATGAGGAAGCCCCTGCTCTTGAGCATCTTCCTGGGGGATATATAACATCACAGATAAGCTCCCTCCTGTCAGTGTGCCCCATTTCCCTGCCACTGCTGCCACTATCCCCTAGCATCCCAAGGCTGCTTCCTCCTTGAGATTTCTCCCCTCACACGTGTCCCCCCCCCAGCTGGAGGACACCAGGCCTTCACAAACCACTTGGCCACAGCTTTTTTCCCTCTGCATCCTTTCTCCCCAAAGCCATGGGG
The DNA here is from genome assembly GCA_023553655.1 of Myrmecobius fasciatus. NCBI lineage: Eukaryota > Metazoa > Chordata > Mammalia > Dasyuromorphia > Myrmecobiidae > Myrmecobius > Myrmecobius fasciatus. Next base: position 127,349 of record JAJPUD010006157.1, read on the forward strand.
ATTTCTCCTGCTTTATCATCCATTAAGCTTCTCAGCTCCCACAGACAAAAGCTGTCCTGGTCTCCTGGCAGCTACAGCTCTTGACCCTGCTTCATAAGCCACGGGTCCATTGTGGCCGTGGGTCATGGGGAGAAGTCCTTGGCTCTTCCCTTTAGCCATTCCCCCCAACTGTGCAGACCCCTCCTCCCAGACAAACACCCCCAGCTCGAGGAGGCCAGGGATATTTGGAGCATCCTTTACTCTTCATTTCACGGAAGTAGAATGGGAAAAAAATACTTGCAACTTGGGATCAGGGTTTGAATCAGCCCTCTAACACTTGGGAGCTGTGAGATGCTGAGTCTCTTCATCTGCAAAATGGGCATTACAAACCTAGAGGTCATTTGCATGAGATCACGGCTTCATCTACAGCTAGAAACTTTACAACAAGCACAAAGCACTTTATAGACCCTTACAGACACCGGTCATGGCGTCCTTACTGCTCACAACATCTCCACGTGCTGATTGGGGGCCGGGTCCCTCACCATTCAGGCCCTTCCTCCGCTTCATCTTCCCTTTGCTTGATCTGTTTAGGAGGCCCTTGCAGAGTCCCTGCCTCAGTTTCCTTACCAGTCAGGTAGTTTTACGGGTCACTTACCTCACCGGGTGGTTGTGAGGATCCCAAGGGATCCAAGTGTGAAAGCCGCTATCAGTTATTATTATCATCTGGACTTAGACTTCCACAGGGGGAGGGAGCTGCCCCTCTGGCCAAGGCTGGTAACTGCTCTTGGGGATTTCAGTTAACTTGCCCACGATGGCACAATCCAAATGTACCAAAGGCAGGGACTGAACCCAGAGCCTCCTGATGTCAAGGCTGCTCCGTCTCTACAAGCTTTATTCTGCTTTCTCTTCCTTTTCCTTTTGAATCAGAAAACCAGAGATTTTTATTGGCTTTTATTTTCCCCAAATGAACAAACAAATGGCAGAGAGGGCATCTGCTGCTAATCCTGGCTCATGGGAGGAAGAGAGGGTAGGAAAGCCCACTGGTGTCCATGGTTTCCACAGCCAGAGCTCAAATTGCAGCTCTACTACTCAGTGCCTTGAGCTCGGTTTTTATGGGTAAAATGAAGGTCCTGGGGTCCCAGTAGCCCCCAGTTCTATGATGCTATGAATGCCACGGGGCTCCTAATCGACAGGCTCAGAGAACGATGACTTAAGCAAGAGCAGCAGGATCCCATGGGATCCTAATTTTGCATTTATTTCCTGCCTGGAGGTCCAGACCCAGACAATAGACGAGGTGATTCACTTTGCCTTTGGAAAATCTAGTTTGAGTGGCAAAATTTCCCCTAGCTGGAGAAGGCAGGCTTCAAGGGGGGATGACTTGACCCTGCTTTGGTTAAGAAGCCACAGCTGAGAAGATTTAGTATTATTTAAGTCCATTTCCTGAGCCTTGTTCCTTGGGGATGACTCAGAGCTGCATAAATCCCCAGCAGGGGGGACCAAACTTGGGGACAATTAGCCTGAATCATGTGCCTTCCTCAAACAATTTACTCTGTGGGAAAATCCCGGGCTTGGGCCGCTGGTTCTTACAGAGAGCCTGATTTTCTATTCTTTGCCACAGTGGGAGCAATAACTGGGGGTGGGGCTGGGGGGCAGAAAAAGCTAGAAAAACACATTTTGAAAAGCATCCTTGGACAGATGCTGAGCTTTGGGGGCGGATTGACTGTTTTCTTTTGGCCCTTCAAGAGCCAAGGACCTCATGGGGTGTGTGTATGGGGACAGAGATGGAACCAGGAGCTTGCCAAGGGAGGGAGGAAGCTGGGGTGGGCAGGTGTGGCGGAGAGTCATTGTCAGGGGGCAGAGGGCAGGAGGAAGGGATGGAGGGGGAAGGTGTGACCGTCAGAGCATCCTCTGCAGTGTGGCTTGGAGCCACACTGGAGCATGCTGGAGAGCCAGCATCATTTAGCTGGGCTGGGGTCTACACCATGGCTTTGGGTTGCCCAGGATGCCCCGGCTGAGTCCTCCGTAGGGAGGGATGGGGGTTTTCATCTGGGGTGGAGAGGTACGAAGCTGCGTGGCCCATTTTCCACCCCATCCCCTTCCCCCAGTTGGTAATTGGCTCCTGAGGAGGGGCTTCATTTAATTACTATTCTGGCAGCCACTGCCAACCCGCCTGTAAGGGATGTCAACAGCATGTTTACATCACAGCCAGGGAGCCCTCTGATGGAAACAACAGCAAATGTTAAGCAGACATGGTTCCTGGGGTCCCCGAAGGCCCGGGGAGGGGAGAATATGTGCAGAGAGGGAGGGTGGGCTGGCTCTAGAGAGCAATGACACTCCCAGGCTCACGGGATCGCAGCTCTGGGGTCCCACGGGACCTGAGAAGCCCCCCATTCTTAGAGAATGGAGACCACTTGGAGGCCACTCTGAAGGGAGCACAGAAGCTCAAAAAGGTAAACAAATTTGAAAAAGGAAATTATTGATCTATTTTGTTATGAAATAAGAGTTGTTTCCCAAACAACATTCACATAAGCCCTTCACCGAGCCCATGCCCTGAGAAAGCAGATGCACAGTTACAGAAAGGAGAGCTTGCCTTTTAATTCTGGTGGCTTCTAACACTTATAAGCCATCGGTTTCATTAGCTTTTCAAGGCTCCAGAGCACCTGGGGTAGCCGTTCACTCCCTCCGATAATGCAGATCGCAGCCCGTTCCCACACTTACATCCATTGACGCAGATTTGGGGTAAGACACATAATGCAAGTCAACCAGTATTTTTAAAAAAAACCTAAGGCTCGTAACCATCACTGACCAGGGTAGCAGTGCTTTAAGTGCACAAGGCACTCTGCAAATATTGCCTCATCTGGATGGAGGATCCAGTCTCTCCCGCCTTCTCCATCATCTCATCCGACTGGAGTCTGGTCCATGTTGGGCAGATTCACAGATGGCAGAGCCGGAGGGAACTTCTACTCTACTTGTCTTACCGGGGAGGAAACTGAGACACAGAGAGAGGGAGTCAGAGCTCAAGGGGGACCGAAGCAGCAACGATGGCTCTGGACGCAGGGAAACCTGAGTTGGAATCCAGCAGACACATAATCACCACGTCACTCAACTGACCTCAGTTTCCCTAACTGTAAAATGGGGATAACAACAGCACTTAGCTCCTCGTGTTGTCATGAGGATTAAATGGGATGATGTTTGTAAAATACCTAGCACAACATCTGGCACAAAGTAGGTGCTATAGAAAGCTTCCTCTTCCTCCTGTTATTACTTCTATTTTTATAACCAAATTCAGGGGTCCCCTCACCCTGCAATGTCTTTTATGTCACCTTATGCACATAAAGGAAGTCTCTGTTGGTCCCGTCTGATCATACCTACCAGGTGACTTTCTATGGCCCTGTGGTCACCCGGAAGGGCCGGATCTCACTTACTAGAGCTCCCAGGCTGAGAACAGCCGGGATCTTTAATAAATTCATTTTCACACGGACGTTAATGCTCATTTCAAAGAACCACACAGTCTTTGTTCTTTATCCAGTTTTTTGAATAGAAGTTTATTTGTTGAGTAGAAATTACCCAGTGGCTATCCAAGACTGATTCTCCTCCCTAGGCTGACCTTTCTATTCCTGTTCACGGCATATATTCTTAACTTGTTTTCCCACCCAATTCTCTCAGATTTGTTTCAGTTACATTATAATATTTTTAGGATCATAGAATTTGGAAGGGACCTAAGCGTTCATCTGCTTAAACTTTGGGGTTAATGCCTGGCCACTTAAAGAAAAAGTAATTTTCTGACTCGTCAAAAACGCTCTTTTTCTAGAAACTGACCTCATTTCTTTTTTTCCTTTTCTTTTATCTTTTTTTCTGGTATACATATACAATATATTTTTTAAATATGCAATTTTTTATAAATCATGTTGGGAGAGAAAAATCAGAATAAAAGGGAAAAATCACAAGAGGAAAAAAAATGAAGGTAGCATGTGTCAGTCTCCATGACTTTCCTTTCCTGCCCAACATTTTTTTTTCCTAAAAGATGATTCTTATATTGTTCTTTCTTTACAGATTTCTCAATGACCACCCCATTTTGCACCCAAAATAGATGCAAAATAAATCCGGCTTTTGGCTGTAGCTTATAACATCCCTTGGGCCTCCAGGACACACCCAGCCTCTGGCTCACTGTCTCTCAGATCAGAATAGAGGCCAGGCCTCCATTCTCTAGAGTCAAGATTGCTCAGTGCAAGGACCAATTTTCGGAAGTGGCTCGATGAGGCTTTCCTTGATGTGATTGTAGAATTGATCTCCTGGTTCCACTCACTTGGGCTGCCCAAGGTTCTCCGATTTCTCCACATATTTGCTTCTTATTCCATCACACAGTTTGCTCAGTTGTTTCCCCAAAGCTGACCCCCCAAGAATAGTCTCCTTCTAATAAGGGGATGTTTGATAGAAAAAGCCCCCAGAAAGAGAATTAAGCACAGATGAAGAAAATTTCTAGTAACTGAAAGAGCTATTAAGAGAAGGAAAGAAGTGACCATATGGAGAAGGGAGGAAGACAAAAAGACAATATGGAGAAAAGTGTAAATAAAGGCAGAGGAAGCAAAGGAACAACAGAACGAGAGGGGAGAGTTAGAACGTGCTGCAAAAAAACGGGTGAGAAGAGACTTCCAACCAAATGGCCAAGGGTTCTCCCTTGGGTCCCAGACCAGCTCAGTGTCTCAGAATAGCAAGAGTACTCAGAGCAGCAAAAAGGAACAATTCCACACAAAATCATTCCAATAGAAAACAAAAGCCAAACCCAGAGGGGCATGTTGGTGGCTAGTCCTGACAGTTACAAATGGCCTCCGGATGGGCCTCCCTGCCTCCTCTCTCCCCTTCCCCACTTCTCCTTGACACTGCTGCCAGAGTGACAGTGGTGACAGCACCAGCCATCCCTGGCATTCCCTGGTCATGGGGCACGCTCCCTCCATCCCCTCAACTCTGCTTCCTAGCATCCCCAGGCATCCCAAAGGCCTCCTGTCCCATAAGACCTGGTTGTGTGCACGATGTTTCCCCCCTCAGATTGCAGGCTTTTGGAGGGGGACTTTCATTTGTCTCTTTTTGCATCCCCAGGGCTCAGCACCGTGCCTGGCACATAGTAGGTGCTTAGTGACTGCTGGGCTGAGGTCTGATTGTGTGTCCAGGGCTTGCTATGTGCCCTGGGCACTTTCTGCCTCATTTTAGCTGGTACGTGGTCCTTACCCCCTATTCCAGCTGCCTTTAAGTTATCCCACAAGTGAGTAATATAGCTAAGAAAGTGATGACACAGTTTTAAATGGGAAACTTTTAACAGTCTCCACTGGATGTCAAAAGAGCTAGTCTTATATCGTCTGCCTAGGTGATGAAATTCAGAGTTTGTCTTTTTTCCCCCTGTTCTTTATTCAAGGAAGTGTTTAAATTTGGTATTTAAATGACACAGTGACTTAAAGAGCAAAACCAAAAATTTCAGAGACCTGGACAAAATCCTAGTCACTGAGGCTTAGTTATACCTGTTCTGGTTCCAGTTAAATCTCTCAGAATTCTGGGCAAAGGGTAGCGGCTGCTCCCAAGCCCTTCTGTGACTGCTGCTTTTTCTTAGGATCTTCTCTGTTTTGGCAGAAAGGTTCGCAAACAGTGATAGAAGCCATCTTCAAGGCCAATGATGCTAGCCCCTGCGTTTACAGTTGAAGAAACTGAGTCTCAGACAGGTGAAGTGACTTCTTCGGTCACACAGGTAACACGTGGTAGGGGGAGACTTGAAGGCAGGTTCTCTGATTTTAAGTCCAGCCCCCTTTCTTCTCTTGGTGAGCTGCTGTCACTGGTCTCTCAGATCCCTAAGTCATCTTCATGTCTGATTGATTCCTCGAGATGGATAATGACCAGATACGTAACATGAAGAGACCCCCGCCATGGCCCCAGCCCGCGCGACTACAGAGACCACATCTCTTCTCTATCATTTTCAAAGAATTCCCTTCCTTTCTGTCAGTGTCACATGACTTTGATCAATATTAAGCACATTTCTTCTGAAAACATTTGGGTTTCAGATGAGTTCTGTTTTTGCCCTTTTCTCATATTTTCCCAAACTTAGCCAATGGATTGACTGTTGGATGGAGCTCCAGCCCCATTAAGTCTCCACGTAGGGGAAGTGCAGATGTATCATGGCATGAGGCGGGAAGCCCAGGAAATTTTGACTGGCACAGTTTAATTGTAATTTAGCCTCTCCTTGAACAAAATGTAGCCTTTCTAAACATGTGTATGTTTTTGAGAAACAACAATTATAAGACCAAGCAGAGGGAGGAGTGAAAGCACTCCCCCCCCATGTTCCCCTCCAAACTTTGTTAAAACAATGCCTCAAATTGACTTCTGAAAGGCCAGAGCCAACAAAAGTGAGACATTCTTCTAGTCCGAAACAAGTTAGGAGGGTGGGAAGAGAAATCTGTGACCCAGAGAGGACCCAGAGGCCATGGCGGGATAGCAGCAGCAGCTCTGGGAGCTCTTCAGACAGAGATGGTGATTGAATTACCTTGTGCTTGAACTGGATTCAGGCCATATGTGGAGACTCTTGGGTCCTGGCTCAAGGAGGAGCCTTTCAGTCAAGAGAGAGTAGAAGCTTCTCACTTCTTTCTGAAGGCTCCAGGTCTGAGGAGCAGCATCAACTGCAGCTCCAAGAGATTCAGGGCCCTTCCTGGGAAAATACTGAGAGATCAGTGCCCACGACCTCTCTTCAGATCACCCCACCTTGGAAGACCAAAAACTTCCCAATGCCTAGAAGTAATCTGAGAACACAGGAAAAAGCCTGAAACTTAATACAGTGTCCCTCCACCAGCACACCGGAATAGAGCCCAGCACTAACATAAAGGTTCTAATCAGGAAATAGAGTGGAAAAATGAGAAAACAACCCAAAAAGAGAACCTGATCATGAAAAGCTGGTGACAGAGAAGATCAAGACACAAACTCAGAGGACAACAAAGTCAAAACAACCACAAGCAAAGCCAAAAGGAAAAAAAAGTGAAGAAAGAGCTTAAACGAATGATTCTCAAAATCAGAATGGTAAAGGAATAATTAGTCAAAGAAATGGGAGCAAAGGAAGAATATCATATAAAAATAATTAACAGATTAACAAATGATACACAAAAATCTTGGAAGAAAATAACTCCACAAAAGGCAGAATCAAGGTCAAGTGGGGAAAAATTCAAAAACTTATTGAAGAAATAATTCCATAAAAATTAAAAGAAGCTAATGACTTCATGAGACACCAAAACAATTTTAAAAGTGAAAAGGATGAAAAAATAGAACAAAATGGGAAATACAAGAAAACTGGCCTAGCAAGCAGATTGAGGAAAGATATTTGAGAATTATTGGAACGCATGAAAGGAAAGAGCCTAGACATCATCTTTCAAGAAATTGTCAAGGAAAACTTCCCATATGTCCTTAAACCAGAGGATTGAATAAAAATGGAAAGAACCCACCAATTACTACCTGCAAGAAATCCCCAAATGAAAACTCCCAGAAGTATTATAGCCAAATTCCCAAATTCCCAGACAAAGAGAAAATATTTTAAGCAGCCAGAAGAGAACCATTCAAATGTCATGGAGCCACAGTCAGGACCACATAAGATTTAGCAGTTACCACATTTAAGAAGTGGAAGACTTGGGATATGAGATTCTGGAAGGAAAAAGAGCTAGAATTACAACCAAACCTATCCAGTAAAATTAAATATAATTCTTCAAGGGGTAAAATAAATATTTAATGAAATAGAGGCTTGTCAGCATTTCTGATGAAAAGATCAAATATGAATAGAAAATTTGGCCTTTAAATATAAAACTCAAAGGAAGCATTAAAAGGTAATCCTGAAAGAGAAATCATGAGGTATTTAATAAGGGTAAGTGTTTATCTTTCATGTATCTTCTAAGAAGTATATCATTCTTAGAGCAGTTAGGATATTGCATAGAAAGAGGATATGGAAATAAATTGATCATGTTAAGACAATGTTAAAAAAATGGATGGGTGAGAAAGAGGAATCCCTTAGGAGAAGGGAGAATAGAGAAGAAAGGAGAAATTATGTCACATATGCAAGGAAGTGGGCTTTTTCAGTGGAAGGGAAAACAGTATGTGTGAGGGTAGGCAACATTGAACCTCATTCACATCTTAATTGGTTGAAGGACAGAAAACATATGTACATACTCGATTGGTAATAGAATTCTACCTTACCCAGTGGGGAAGTAGTAGGGGAAAGAGATTTTTAAAAAGGAGGGATGATAAAAGGAAGGTCAGATAAAAGAAGGCAATAGTCAGAAACAAATCAGATGATTGAAGAGGAACAGAATAAAAAGAGAGAGAAAGAAGGACAAATAGGAGAAAATAGATGTAAATGGGACGAACTCACCCATAAACAAAAGCAAACAGCAGAATGGAATAGAAATCAGAATGCAACAATATGCTGTTTCTAGGAAACACATTTGAAAGAGAGAGACACATATATACAGAGTTAAAAAAATGCCTGGAGGAGAATCCATTAGGCTTTTCCTGAGGCTAAAAAACCCCCACATTATCGCAGAAGAAGCAAAAGCAAAAATAAACCTAATTAAAAGGGATAAACAGGAAAATGACTTGGTAAAAAGGAACCATAGATAATGAGTGATATCCATACTAAACATATATGCAACAAATAGCATAGTATCTAAATTCTCAAAGAAAAAATGAATTACAGCAGGAAATATACACTAAAACTATTTTATTGGGAAACTCAACTTTCTCCTTTGAAAGCTAGATAAACCTAATCATAAAATAAATAAGAAAGAAGCCAAGAAGACAAATGGGATCTTAGAAAACTGGAGAGAACTGAATGGAAATAGAAAGGAACATACCTTTTTCTCAGTTTGTACATGTGTGTACATTCACAAAAATTCAGCATATATTAGGACTTAAAATCGTCAAAAACAAGTGCAGAAAAGTAGAAATATTAAAGGCCAACTATAATACAATAAAATTGTATTTAATAAAGGGTTGTAGAAGCATAGATTAATTGGAAATGAAATAATCTAATCCTAAAGAAAGAGCGAGAGGGTCAAAGAACAAGTCATAGAAATAATTATTTCATTAAAGAGAATGACAATGATGAGACAACATTACAAAATTTGTGGGATGCAGCCAAAACGGCACTTAGGGGAAATTTGATATCTCTCAATGTGCACAACAATAAAAGAAAGAAACAGCATAACAATGAATTTGGCATGTCACAACAACAACCAAAAGTAAAAAAAGAACAAATTAAAATTCCTCAATTAGACACCAAAGTGCATATCTCAAAAATCAAAGAAAAGATTAATTAATGAAATTGAGAGTAAGACAACCACTGAACTAATAAATACAATTAGGAGCTGGTTTTATGAAAGGAAAAAACCCAACAAAATGAAAAACTCCCCAAGACCCAGCGAATTTACAAGTACATTCTTCCAACTATTTAAGGAACAATTGGTTCCAATACTATACAAAAGTATTTGAAAAAATAGGTAAAGAAAAAAATAAGATAGAGGACAAGTCCCATCAAATTCCTTTTTTGACATAAATATAGTTTTGATATTTAAACTAGGCAGAATGAAAACAGAAAAAGAAAACATAAACCAATTTCTTTAATGAATATTGCGGCAAAACAATTTAAATAGAATACTAGCAAGGAGTTGACAGCAATATATCACAAGGATCATACACGATGAACAAATACAATTTATACCAAGAATACAGGGCAGGTTCAATATTAGGAAATCATCAGCATAATTAATCATATCAGTAACAAAAACAACAAAGATTGTATAATTATGTCAAAAAATGCAGAAAAAGCCTTTGAAAAAATATAGATCTATTCCTATTGAAAATTCTAGAAAACATAAAAAATATTGGAACCTTTTTTTTAAAGGATAACTATCTATATCTAAAACCAAGAGCAAGCATTCTCTGCAATGGAGATAAATTGAAAACTTTCCCTATAAGATCATGAGTGAAGCAAGTTTGTTCACTATCACCATTATTATTCAATGCTACACTAGAATTGCTAGCTATAGCAATAAGACAAGAAAAAGAAATTCAAGGAATAAAAATAGGAAGTGAGGAAACAAAACTGTTTGCAAATGA
>JAJPUD010006158.1:4773-71160 GCA_023553655.1 Myrmecobius fasciatus
TTTCTTTCTTTCTTTCTTTCTTTCTTTCTTTCTTTCTTTCTTTCTTTTCTTCCTTCCTTCCTTTCTTTCTTTTCTTTCTTTCTTCCTTCCTTTCTTTTTCTTTCTTTCTTTTTTCCTTCCTTCCTTCCTTTTTTTCAGGACCTGTACTCTTTCCACTGCAGCTTTCTCTCTTTCTTTCTCCTTTTTTTTTCCTTCCTTCCTTGGTTACTTAACATTTTTCTTCCCTCCTCCCTGTCTTTTTTGTTTATATCCATTTTAATTTTTTTTTCATTTTCAACATTTACTTTTGTAAGATTTTCATTTTCATTTTTCCCTTTCCTTACTTCTCCCCTCCCCAAACTGGCAAGTGTTCTGATAAAGGTTACACATGTACAATCATATTAAGCATATTTCCACATTAGTCATATTTTGAGAGAAGACTCAGAACAAAAGGGACAAACCACACCAAAGGGAAAAAAAAAAAAACTAAAAAAGTGAAAACAGTATGCTTTGATCTGCATTCAGACTCCCTAGTTCTATTTCTGGATGTGGACAGCATTTTCCATCAAGAGTCTTTTAGAATTGTCCTGGATCATTGTATTGCTGAGAAGTCATAAGTCTATCAAAGTCTATCATCACACAATGTTGCTGTTTCTGTGTACTATGTTCTCCTGTTCTGCTCACTTCACTCAGCATCTCCACTGCTGCTTTATCGAGTTGGACTTTTAAAGTAGAGAAATCTGCAAGTGACAAGAGAGATGAAAAGCCTTCCTGTTGCAGGGAATTAGATGAACAAAGAGGGAGGATTATGAGAACACATGGTGGATGTGAGGGATAGGGAAGAGGATAGAGAGACATTGAGTTTGGCTGGACCACAACAGGTCTGGTGAAGAGAGAAATACAGGAAAGATAGAATGGCAATCGATAATGTGCTGTGGTCAGCTAATCAGTACAGTATTAGATGAATATGGCTCTCAGGAAGGTGAGCTTTAATAATAGTTAACATTCGCCAAGAATTTTACAAATATTTCCTTTAATCCTTGCAACAACCCTTAGAGATAAATGCTATTATTTCCCCATTTTACAGAGAAGGAAACTGAGGCAGATGAAGATCAAGTGACTTGCCCCGGATATCTCAGCTAATAATTGCTTGAAGTGGGATTTTATCTACTACCTCGCTTAGCTCCTTATTCTGTAAGAGGCAGAGCTGTCACAAGATAGGATCTGCACAGAATTGTTTTGAATGCTATCAGGCTTCCTTTTTTGTACCTGAGTCTGCCTTCTCCTTCTACCAAGTTCATAGACTTAAACATCTTCTAGCATATTTTATTATCAAAACATTTATGCTTGACTATTGTTGTTAAGTTGTTTCAGTTATACCTGACTGTGATTCCATTTGGGGTTTTCTTGGTAAAGATATTGTAGTGATTTGACATTTTCTTTCTCCACATCATTTTACAGATGAGGAAACTGAGACAAACAGGATGAAGTGACTTTCTCAGGCTAGTAAGTGCCTGAGGCTGGATTTGAACTCAGGAAGATTTTTCTTTCTGACTTCAGGCTCTTTGCTCTATAGCTACCTTTGTAAAATTCAGTCTTATCAATTTGAGTTGTTATAACTATTATTCCTCTCTATTGATTCTCAGTTTCCTCATCTGCATTTAAAATGAGCAGGTTATATTAAATAACTTCTTATATTTCTTGAAGTATAACCAATAGTGTCAATTCATTCAACAAATATTGGGGAATGAAATGAAATAAACATTCATTGTTATATTCCCAGAGCTGTGCTAAGGACTTTACAAATGTAATTTTGTTTGAATCTTACAACAACCCCGGGAGGTAAGTGCTATTATTATCCACATTTTACAATTGAGGATACTGAGGCAAAATGTGGTTATGTGCTTTGCCCAGGATCACACAGCTACAAAGTATCTCAGGCTGCATTTGAATCCAGATCTTCCAAGGCTCATTCACTGAGTCACTTAGAACTGGTGAGACTTGACGATTGATTAGAAATGGAAAAGGAGAAAGAGGAGAGAGATAAAGATGATCTGGAAGTTATAAATCTGAGTAACTAGAGGAATAGCTCTTCTCCAAAGAGAAAAGAAAATTGAGGAAGAGATAGATCTCACAATAGATATAAGGGTTTAAATCGATCACTTTGAATTATAACTGTACCACCAAGGAATTGTCTAAAGCAGCAAATAAAAACAGTTCCTCCCTTGAACTGCTTCCCTTCAAGTCAAATGTGTGAGACGAAAAATATCTTAGAAGAACAGAATCTCCATATGAAACTCATTATTCCTATTAATTATTAGTCAATAAGAGACGATGTGCCTGAGAGAAGCAATTTCCTTTTAACAGACAAAAATATAACTCCTGTCTCTCACAATTTGGATATCCTTAATAAATGCATTAGAATGTCAAAAAGTAATTGGTGAGAGAATGTTAAATCTATTTCCACAAAGATGAGGGATCTTCAGTTTATCTGAAACTCTGCCTGGCACAGAAAGCAATGACTTATGCAAAACCTCACTTAGTCAATTATAGAATCTCCTAGTGGGTATGAACTTCAGAAGGCAATGAGCTCAGGTACAGGATTTTGAGGTAAAATGGAGACACTATTTAATCCAATCCCTTTTTTCTACAGATAAGGAAATTGAGGACCAGAGGTAACTTGCTTAAAGGCATATTGAATTAGGATTAAAACTCAGGTCTTGTGATAATAAATTACTACTCTATCATGTCTAACTCATACAAATGAAAAGGGATTTTTCTTCTATTATAATCCTGGCAGGTGGTCATCTAGCATCTTCTTGAAGACTTCTAGTGATAGGGGAACTAAAAGGGGCCAATTCTACTTTAATTACCAGAAAGTTTTTCCTTTTGTCAGGGCAGAGAGGAGGCTCAGGGGTAGAGTGTTAGCCCTGGAGTCAGGAATACTGACTTCTTGAGTTCAAATCCAGTAGCAGATACTTACTGGGTGACTCTGGGCAAGTCATTTAACCCTGTTTGCCTCAGTCTCCTCACACATAAAATGGGTTGGAGAAGGAAATATTAAGCCACTCTGGTATTTTTCTCCAAGAAAACTCCAAATGGGTTCACAAAGAGTTGGACATGGCTAAAAAAATTACTTTCATGAAGCCAAGACCTGCCTTTCTATAATAACATCTTATCACGGCTTCTAGTCCATCCTCCTTGGGGTCCCGGAAATAAATTTAATTCAACATTCATATGAAGATTCTTGAACTGCTTGAATATGTTTTACTATGGGTCAAACATTGCTGGCTCTTTCAATTGATCCTTACATGGCATGGTCTCCAATCCCCTTTCATTCTTGTGAGCCCATTTTGTATGGGTTCCACTTTTTCCACATCCTTCCTAAATTCTAATGCACAGAACCAACAGAGTTCTCCAAATGTGATTTGACCAAGACACTGTTCATTAATCTGAGAAATGTATGTGTGAGAGATAATATTGTGAACTATATATAATATAAAATATTTGGGAGTCTACATGCCAAAACACAGTCAGGAACTATATGAACACAATTACAAAATACTTTCCACACAAATAAAATTAAATCTAAAGAATTGGAAGCATATCAAGTACTCATGGGTAGGTCAAGCTAATATAATAAAAATGACAGTTCTTCCTAAATTAATTTACTTATTCAGTACCATACCAATCAAACTGCTAAGAAATTACAGAGCTAGAAAAATTAATAAAAACATTCATCTGGAGAGATAATACTGTACATTCTAATCTTTTACCCACAGAAATATTCATTTCAATCCCCTCAGCAACATCTTATATGTCCTAGCACAGCAGCATTTTATAAGTGATGCTATTAAAGTTTAAAACTTAAAACTGTTGTAAGATTTTTTCGGCCACCCTACATAGTTCTAGAATATTAATGACTTATGGTTTCAAATATGACAATCTGTTTTTTAATGCTACCAAATTTTACAAATTCCTGTTTGAGAAAAAATATGCTATTAGTATGTGCTGACTGAAAAAATATATGATAAAAAATCCTATGAATACAGTAATACTATTTATTTTATGTGAATTTAGGTTTTTTATTAGGGCAACTGGATGGTACAGTGGATAGGGTGCTAGGTCTGGAATAAAGAAGATATCTTCCAGAGTGACAAATGAAAAGGGATTATTTCCTCTATAATAATCCTAGCAAGTGATCATCTGTGATCTTCTTGAGGACTTTCAGTGTTGGGGGATCCTAAGGTGGTTAACTATACTTTAATTACCAGAAAGTTTCCCTTTCATCAGGACAATGAGGTGGCATTGGGAATCAGGAAGACATATCTTTTTAAATTTATATCTGGTCTTAGACATTCACCCTCTGTAGACCTTGGGCAATTTACTGTTTACCTCAGTTTCCTCATCTGTAAAATGAGCTAAAGAAGGAAATGGAAAACCACTTCTCTGCCAACAAAACTCCAAATGAGGTCACCAAGAGTCAGATATGACTGAAAAAATGATGAATGGGTTTTATTAAAAAATAAATGTGAAAAACAGTTACACATATGAATGCTCTGGTTTTGAAGTCAAAGGAACTCAGTAAAAATCCCATGCCTGTCACTGAACTATCTGTGTAACTCTGATTAAGTCATTCTATTTGGATTTTGGTTTCCTCACCAATGAGAGGAACATAGGATTACATGGTTTCCAAGCTCCCTTCCAGTTTCTAAGGTGCTTGTGCTCCTAAGGGGTATCTTTGCTTATTACACTGAGTCAGTTAATGAGGTACCTCTCCTCTTATTCCCTTGGGGTCTCAAAGGGGTGTGCATCCCTTAGGTACCTGGTAACCAAGTTAAAGAAAGAAACATGAGCTCGCAGTTGTTGCTGTTGGGAGGGACAGTAAGTCTGAAGGTCACCTTCAACACCTCATTTCACTGGAGATGCCGTTATTGTAGCCGTGCTGGGAATCAGTTCAGATCACAATCAGAAACCCTCTGAAGAGTAAACCTCTGCATTATTAATGAACTCCCCAAACAGTTTCCTCAGCCTCAAAAGCCAAAACACGACACTTTTGCTTCCTTCTCTCTCACTGCTCTGGAAACTGCAACCATTCGTCCTTTATTTTATTTTCTCCCCACCTGCCACCCCCCAAAAAATTCACAAAAGAAGCCAAGCCAAGGCTGAGTTCATAATTATTCTGGATTTTTCTAAGATTTTTTTTAAAGGTTTTTAACCTTTAAATTCAGAAATTTCAATAATTTCAGTTGTAGGAAGGAAAAAAATAATTTTAAAATGAAGTTTGAAGGCAAATTGGATTTTCTTCACATAGGTGACGTGAATGTGAATTATATTCTCTGAGATGTTAATTTTGCTTGGTTTGTATTTGAGATCTTATTGTCATAACCTCTCAAATACTGGTACTGCCAGGTAACAGGAAAGTCTCAGTCTGAAGCTCTTCCTCACAGCAAATGGGACTTCATTATTTTATATATATATATATATATATATATATATATACACACATATGCATACATACACATATATATACACACATATGCATACATACACATATATATATATACACACACATATATATACACATATATATGTATACCCATAAAATTATATATATATATGACCCATAAAATTATACAGATTTTAATTATCTTATTATTGGTATTTTTATTACTCCTGTGGGAAGGAAAGAGAATAAACATTTATATAGCAAGTATTATGTGTCAAGCATTGTGACAGTTATTTCATTTGAAATAACCCTGAGACAGTGCTGCTGCTATTCCCATTTTACAGTTGAAGCAACAGGGGTAAACAGAGGTTGAATAATCTATACAAGATAACAGAGGAAGGGTCAAAGGTTGGATTTGAACTCAAATCTTCCTGACTCAGAGGCTCAACCCTTTATATACTGCACCACCTAGTTGCCAAAGCTATTGGAGACAATTACCTTTTGTTCTTCTCTCCAATTAATCTTTTATCTAGCCATTAGAATTATCTTCCAAAGACAAAGGTTCCTGTTCACATCTCACTTAAAATCCTGGAGGGCTCACTCCTGCCGTCAGCATGAAATATCAACTCTTCACCTTAGCATGTAAGGCCCTCTGCAAGGTGGTCCCTGCTTGATGTTTTTCAGTTTTGTCCAACTCTTTGTGACCCCCATGTGGGTTTTTCTTGGGAAAGATACTGGAGTGATTTTCCATTTCCTTTTTCAGTTCATTTTACAGATGAGAAAGCCGAGGCAAACAGGTTTAAGTGACTTGCCCGGGGTCACACAGCTAGCAAGTGTCTGTGGTTAGATCTGAACTCAGGAAGATGAGTCTTCTTGACTCCAGTGCCCTATCCCCTGCACCATCTTAGCTGCCCTTAGTTCCTGTCTACTTCCCTTCTTTATTTCCTGCCATCACTTTGATATACTTTAAGTTCCAGACAAACTGACCTTGCCAACTCCCCCCATGCAGTCATACCAGCTGTCTCTCATTACTGGAATTCTCTCCCTTCTCAGCTCTGTCTCTTAGAATCCTTAGCTACCTTCAAGGTTTCATTAGATAATCATCTCCTCGATGAAGCTGCCACTTTCTTCTTCCAGGATCTTTCTCTTCCCCATTAGTGTTTTCCCTCTTCAAAATATCTCATTTACTTTTATATGTGTACCATCCAATAGAATTAAACTTGTTGATAGCAAGTACTATGCCTAAGCATAAGACCTTAGCCCTAGTAGGTGCTTACTATAGATTTGATAAAGTAAACCCCTCAAACTGAAGTCAAAAGATCTGGGGTGGAGCTCCATCTCTGTATCTTATAACTTATGGTCACAGAGAAACAAGCCTCTGTTCCTCCTCTATAAAATGGGGATGGTACAGTGCAATATTTACTTTAGAGTATTTTTAAGAGTCAATAGCTTTATAAATGGTAGAATTTGAAACCAAAAGTTGCTGAGACTAGATACAGTCATTTGGGATGTCCAGAAGTAGAATGGAATGCTTTGGCAGGTACATCAATGAAGATCTTCAAGCCGGCTGACCACTTGCTATAGATTTTTGTGGAGGAGATCTACATTGAGGTATGTTTTGAAATATATACTAAATCAAATATTGAGAGTTAGAAGGGACTTCAGAGGTCATCTCTTACAACTGTCTCATTTTAAAGATGAGGGAACTGAGACCAAAGGAGATAAAGTTTTTCATCAAGGTCATAGAAGTACTAAGTCTCAGAGATAGGATTTGAAATTGGATCTTTTGAATTCAGGGTCAGGGCTTTTTTTCCACTGAATTACTGGGACAGTTAAGTGTCTAAGTGGTTAGAGCACTGGGCTTAGAGCCAGAAAGACTCAAGTTCAAATTGAGTTTCAGATACTTCCTTCTTCTGTGATCCTGGGCTTGCCACTATTTTCTCATGTGTAAAATGGGGATAATAATAGAAACTATCTCCCAGTAATGTTGTGAGGATCAAATGAAAAAAGCATTGGTAAAATGCTTAGTGCTATATAAATGTTAGCTGTTTATTATTTTTTACTACTACTACGACTACGACTACGACTATGACTACGACTACTACTACTACTACAACTACAACTACTACTACTACAAATGGTACTACTACTACCACCACTATCTTTATTGTCACTACTACTACTAGAACTTGTACTACTATTACTACTACTAGAACCTCTACTACTACTACTACTACTACTACTACTACTACTACTACTACTACTACAACTGGTACTGCTATTACCACCACCACCATTACTGCTACTACTATTTCTCCTCCTCCTTCTTTTATTTTGTTTTAAAGATTTAGCTAAGATTGATCTTCTAAATAGAACTATGATGACAAACCCTTTGACATTCACTCAGTCTGAGACTTCAGATACTTTGATGTATATAATACAATGCAGAAGACTATCTCATTGACCACATCAGAGAACAGAAATAATCAGAGAAAGACATTTGGAAAATCAGACCCAAGTAATTGCCTTGCCCTTTCACAAAGAGGTCTTAATTCATCTCTCTGTTCTTTCTCTTGTCACAACACATACAGGGCATTTCAGGAAATATCATCCTGGGAGCTGGTTATCTACTTATTTTTAATATAGTGCCTTTAGGCAGTCTAAGATGAAGAGAAAGGCTAATTCTTTTGTTAAAGCTATTGCTGGTAGCTGCTGTCATCCTGAGGGCACCAAGGTGGCACAGTGGTTAGAGTGATGAATCTGGAGTCAGGAAGAAATCATCTTCTTGAGTTTAAATCTGGTCTCAACAACTACTTGCTGTGAGACGTTGGGTAAGTCACTTAACCCTGTTTGCCTCAGTTTCCTCATCTATAAAATGAACCGAAGAAGGAAATAGCAAACTACTGTAGTATCTGTTCTAAGAAAACCCAAATGGGGTCACAGAGAATTGGATTTGACTGAAAAAAGTCCCTAAACTGAAGCTGTTGTCCCGTTCTCCCAGTTCTGCCTCCCTGATTGTAGAAAACAACTAACTTACTGATAGACAGTTATCTGATTATCTCTATGTAGCTCTATTTCCTTCTGCACCCATGAGTATATTTCTTGGCATAGTTACAAAATCAGAAAAGGTATAAATGAAAAAAACTTTAGAATTATCTGGTCCAATATACTTATTTTTTGACTGAGGAAATCAGGGTTCAGAATCACAAAAATGAAAATTGCCAGTGTCAGAATTCAAAACTTGGGTCTTTAACTCTAAGTCCTGGACTTATTTTTACACATTATATCAGAGTAATTCTTGTTTGTTTTTTTCTTCATTGGAAATCAGAATTAATTTTTTCATCAAACTGTTACAAAAGGCAGTCCAATACGGGTTGAAACAATACTGTTAGAGCTATACTTCTGTTACATCATAAGTTTAAAAAATAGTCTTTTATTAGTTATTTCTATTTTGTTGTTCTTTGTCTATATTGGGGAAGGATCAATGACATCATGGGATGATGGCTTGACTTGCAGTTGAATTGGATTTAATCAAGGCAGAGTTGCTCTCCTCTCTTCCAGAATGTTCAAAGTCCAATGACAAGACAAATGTCAGAATGACTGCTAGTGGTCCAGGATGAAGTGGATAACTCTGGCATCTTTGATGTTTGATCAAGCTCTAAGCTCTCCACAGCTCCTGCTTCAGCCTCCTTCATGGCCACTGGAACAAACTGGCCTCATCTACCCAGGCTACTGGGGAAAGTCTTTCTATGGGAAAGTGAATTCCAAGGTTCATAACAATTAACTTACAAACATTTGGAACACAATTAATTCATACAGAGGGAGCTGTCTGAATGAATAACATTACTGTATAATGTGATTGCCTTGATAATCTCTAGCACTTAGCATAGTGCCTTGCACATAGTAAGTGCTTAAATCAAAGTTTGTTGACTGCTGACTGATTTTAAGATGCCAGAAGAAGGTGGTTTCCATAACACCTACAAGCTAAGCAATGAAAGCCAAAAAATGCACCAGTACTTTAGGAAAATCCTAAAATTCATATCTCTGAGACCAGACCTTCTTGGAAGGGAAGAGAATAAACTGGAAAAGCTAGCATAAAATTTTCCCACTGGCATTTCCATTCATCTGAAGATCAGAAGAAAATAGTGAAAGGGTCCATGTGTTTTCCCTAGTGACTAATCCCTCTGTCTCAAGATTGGTTTATTTATTCAGTCAACTTCAGGAAGAGGGAAGAGTGGGGGTACTTAGTGAAGGGATTTGAGGAAACATAAGGGTAAGCATATTCATCTTACTTTTAAGATCACGGTTTTATAACTGGAAGGAATCAGCTGTCTCCATTTTGTAGATAAGGCAATTCAACTCCAATATTCCCTTCTCATAACTATATTAAATATACTTTTCTTCTGAAATTACTACCCAGCTCATCCATGGCATTTGAAAACATCCTTATAAGTTAAATCCGTAAAAACATTTGAGATATTGGACATAGAACTACTATCTCATTTTAGAGGCAAGCAGGTCTGTGGCTCAGAGGATAAAGTGTCTAGTCTGAAGTCAGTCATATTTCTGGGCCCAAATCTAGCTTCAGGCATTTACTAACTGTGTGATCCTGGGCAAATCACTTCATCTTGTTTGTTTCAATTTCCTACTCTGTAAAATGAGCCAGAGAAGGAAATGGAAATCCACTCTAGTTTCTTTGCTAAGAAAATTCCAAATGAGGTCATAAAGAGTCAAACATGATTGAAATGATTGAACAAGAAAAGGTGACCCAGAGTATTTAGGCTGAAATTAGGAAGGATTGAATTCAAATTCAGACTCAGATATCTTGAGGTTGTGTAATGTTGGCAAGTCACTTAGCTTTCATTTCAGTTTCTTTAGCTATACAATGGGGATAGTTACAGCACCTATCTCCTAGTAATATTATGAGGATCTAATGTGATAATATTTGTAAACCATTTAACACAGTGCCTAGCACATAGCAGGTGTTTGACCTTCTTTTTAAACCTCAAAAGACCATCTTAAAGACCCATATCTTCAAAGATCCTCTTGCTTTTTATATTCCACATGCTGGTAAGATACCCTCTTTAATAGTGAATTAAGATTTCAAAATAGTTACAGTCAAACCTGAGAAGATATATATTCCTTGTATTGAATATTTACTTAGCAAAAAAGAGTTGACATAAATCAATTGTACATGAGACATGTATTGACACCATAAAATTATGAGATCAATGACAAGTATCTTTGACGAACTCTTTCCTTCTATTTAGTTACTCCTTTCTCATTCTAATACATATAATCCCCTCCAGGTGTCTGTTTTGTGCACCTTACTTCCATAAGGCTTTCAAGAACTGTAGAATCACAGCTTCACAGAATGCAGAAGTCAGAAAAGAACTTCAAGGTCATTTATTCCAATAACCATATTGGAATTATTATAGATGGAGGAATGAAGCCCATGGAAGTAAATATGTAACTGAAAAATGGTGGAGTTCAAGCTAGTCCTGCTCTATTCCTCCTCCAAAGGGCTTTCTGCTCATGTTTTCCTGCTAATGGATTAGTTGATAATACTGTCTTTCTTAAGGGATAGATGAATAGGAGACTTTTAAATGTCAAACAAGTCTTGAATAACAGCTCTCTAATGTTGGAGTTTAAGTCACTGTGACCAGTGAAAGTGGAAATGTTTCAGTATAGAGGTCTTATTTTATGCTCCTCAAATTACCTCAGTTGCTCATCACTGCAGAGGCTTGTTATTACTTACAAGATCAAAAAGAAATTCTTCTTGTCACTTAAAACTCACCATTCTTCCTATCTAGCTTCTTATGTTTTGCTCCTGTCCATATACTCTACAAATAGGTCACACTTTGCTACTTGTAGTTTCTCTAGTATGATTTTCTATTTGTTATCTCTATGTCTTTACATTGGCTGTCCCCCATCTCTGGAATTTTCTACCACCTTGCCTCTGCCTCTGTTTTCTTAGTTTTCTTTAAGACTCAGTTCAAATTCCACCTTGTGCAGAATTTTTTCCCAGTCTTCCTGGTGGCAGCCTTTCCCTCCGAATGCATCTTTCTCCATCTATTTATTGTTAGAATGGCAACACACATTAGATTGGCACTCTTTGTGTAATGGAGACAAGTTTTTCTCATTACATATCCCCAATATTTAGTATAGTACCTGGCACATAATAAGTCCTTAATAAATATTTGTTGATTGCTCATATTTTGATTTTTAAGGTCCTTTGAATTCAGACATTTCATTCAAAGATTTTATGTTCTGTATATTTATGAAATTGACTTATTATTAGAGAACATTTTCCAGAGTACCAGAAAATGCAAACATGCTTTTCATATATGTGTATAAAAGTACACATGGAGGCACAAACACACACAGAGTACAATGCTTCAAGTATCTATTTACTTGGTTAAGCTAAGTCATATATAAGGTGACGGGGGGATGTTTTTTTACACTACCCATAATTCTTCTCTCCCATATAGAAATGTAGCTTCTCCACCCACTAATGAACCATTTTTAATGCCTGACTTGTAAAGACAACCAATGAATAATGATGGCTAGCACATTACTAGAAACATAATTTCCCTTAATCATGGAGAATAACAGTATTGTTGGGTAAAATCCACCTCCCAGTCATTATATCATAAACAAGATGATTAGCACTTGGGTGGGAAATGTTTGGAGGCAAATTGCAAATGCTCAAATCATCTTTCTGTTGCTTGGTTACAAGTAAGCTAAATTCTCCAAGGATTTGTCTTTAAAACTTTGCTACAACAAAGCCTAGATTGCCCCCTACCTTTCTCCCTGCCCCTCAAAGACCTTCAAGTTGTACCTTTCCCTCAAGGGTGTCATTTCTGGAATAGCTCTCATGGAAACTTTTCTGAGAACAGGCTCATTGATTCCTCCCTTTTTAGATTCTGCCCATATTGTGTCTTTTGTACACACGTAATGCTATATTATTCCCTCATCCTTTTCAGGAGGCAACTTTTTACTTCCTAACTAGGATATAAGCACCTAACTTAAGATGGGTACACTTTATTATGATTGATAACATAATTAGCTAGAGGTTACATAGCATAGTTGACAGAGGTCTGGTCTTAGAATCAGGACAACTAGGTTCAAGTCCTGTTCCTGACACCTCTTACCATGATAAAATTGCTCAACATTTTAGTGCCCCAGGCAAATGATTAAAGCATATAATAAAAAAATAATAACAACATTTATACAGCATTTTAGGGCTTGCAAAGTGCTTCACAAATATTCTTTCATTCTATCAGAAGAACTTTGGAAGGTGGGTACTCATTATTCTCATTTTACAAATAAATAAATTGAGGCAAAGAGATTGATTTGCATGGGGACACAATGACTAGTGAGTATATAAATCAGGATTTTTACTCAGCTCTTTCTGATTCTGGAGGCAGCCTGATGGTACAGTGAATAGAGTGTCAGACCTAGAATCAGAAAGATTAATCTTCATGAGTTAAAATCTGAACTCAAACACTTACTAGTTATGTGACCTGGGCAAGTCACTTAACCCTGTTTGCCTCAGTTTCCTTATCTGTACAGTGAGCTGGAGAAGGAAATGGTAAATTACTCCAGTGTCTTCACCAAGAAAACCACAAATGGGGTCATAAAGTCAGATACAAATGAAATGTCTTAACAATAATTTTCTGATTCTAAGTCCAGCAAGGTATCTCTCCACTGTATTACCTAATGATTTGTTTTGCATCAGCTGAAGAAATTTCCATGCTAGAATTTCCTCACAAGAATGAAATCATATCCACCCAATCTCTATCCCAACTCCATCAAAAATATCACAAATAATATTTCAGATTTATGTAGCACTTTATTTTCCTTACAACAATGTTTTGGGCTAGATCACATAAATATAGTTATCTTAAAATATTTTAGTTTAATAGTAGTAATAGTCATATAGAAGCTACAAAACGCCTTACATAGCTTCTATAGGGCTATTACTACTATTAATTAAAAGCTACTGATAAATTACTTATGCTTGTGAAGCAATTTAATATATATCATCTCATTTGATCCTTACAATAACTATTTGAGGTAAGTAAAAAGGGAATTGTTCCTCTAGAAGCTAGGTGTTCAGTGAATAGAGCTCTGCCTCTCAAATGAGATGTTTATAAAGCACTTAGTGGAGTAACTGGCACATAGTAGGTTTTTAATAAATATATTTGTATCCTTCCCTATTTTATAGCAAAAGAGACTGAAGCCTATGCAATTAGTAAGTGACAAAGCAATGACCTAAATCTAGACATTCTGGCCCAGAGCCTAGTCTTTCCACTATACCATAATGCCTCTCAAGTGAAAAGTAAAATGATCCAGGCAATACCAGTGTCAACACCATTAGTTCAGAACTATACCTTCAACCTTGCTAAGTGGAACTTCAGGATAATTTTCATAGCCTTAGGCCTAGATGCCTGGACTGGGAGAGGATTTGTTCTTTCTAAGCTAAATATCAAGTGGGTGGGAAAGATTCCCAGTGGACCCTAAAGCTGTTAAAAAGGAAAGACTTTCACCTGAGGGATTCTGCTCATTTGGATGGCTAGGACAGAAGGCCTAATTAAAAAGCTGGAAAAGCTCTAGGCACTGGCCTGTCTTCCTAAAGAGTGAGGAGGAAGAAGCAGCCCTGGCAGCTAGAGACAATGATGACAGATGGCAACAGTCCAGAGGTGACAGAGAGGCCCAGCAGCAGACAGCAGCAGCGAGTGGCAGCTCCCGAGAACAAGGTGAATAGAGCAGCAGAACACGGTGAGGAATCCAGCTTGGTGCTAGGAGTCAGTCTTGTCAGGTGTTCCCATGACATTCCCCTAGGGTCATGAATTATTTTGGGATAACAGCCCCTTTTACTCTGGCAGTATGAAAAATCTATGGCATACTGTGCTCCTTTATTTGCTTTCTCTTGTCATTTACCTGATTAGCTTAATAAAAAGGCTTTTTCTTTAATTTGGTCTGGTAATCAAATCAATCAAATCAATAAATCAAAATAAATTTATCAAGCACCTTCTATGTAACAGGAACTATACTAAGCACTGGGAACACAGAAAAAAGTTCTCAAAGAGTTTACAATCTAATGGAGGAGACTATGTAAATGTACAAATAAGCCCTATGCAGGTAAACTGGAAATAAACATATAAAACCAATTCCTCTTGACTGAAAAGCTGGCTCCCTATTCAGTATGACACAATGTCTCCCATAGCCTAGGACCCTTGGAAAATTCCAGATTATGTTTTTCCAAATATAAATCCCCATCAGAATAATCCAGACCTATTTATACATCCAGGCCTATTTCAGATGTTGCAGGGTTCCGAAGAAAGGAAATGAAATGGTTCCTGCCCTCAAGTAGCTCACCCAGTTGGATGATTATGATTAACCAAAGGAAAATGGGAAGAATGCATAGAGATAGTGATGGAACAGATAAGGAGGAATAAGACACATTCTTCATTCCACTTGTGACTCACAGTATGACCTTGAAGAAAGGGGATAATAATATTCACTACCTACACACCTCTGAGGGATGTTGTACTGATGACTCATTGTCAGTAATGACGATTTATGTAATACTTTATTCTATATTTCAAAAGATTTAACAAAGATTATAATGATATAGAATTATAGAACTGCAGAATTGAAAAGGATTTCAGAGGTCTTCAAGTTGGATCCCTATGTGAGGCTTGATATTGCAATACATAATCCCTAACAGATGAATGATCATCTAATTGGCTTGAATATAATCTGTGATGAGAGAACTCACTACTGTACAAGAGTTGCTACAAGGCAACCCTTCCCATATCTTTCTGACAGCCCCAGTAGAGATGAAGCATTTACCAATAAGCCAAAATTTGTTTACTTGAAACTTCTATTATTGGTTCTAATTGTTGTTAATAGTAAGAAAACCAAACAATCTCTCTTCTATTATTTGTGGCAAATGGAAAGTCTGGGACGTTCAATCATTAGAAAGAATGTTAGATACCAGAACTTGGAAGCTACCTCAATGGATATGTGATCCTTCCTCATATGACATTGTCTCAAAACCATTCAATAGTGACCATCTTCTGGAAATTCTACAGTTTATCCAAGTGTTTCCTAAATTATGGTATTTAGAACCCTATCTTGGATGTGGACTGACCAGAATATTGTTTCCTTGTTCTGATACCATTCCTCTTTTATCACAACCTCATTAGCTGTTTGGGCTGCTGTGACTCATTGATCTTTTTCGGATGGGCCATCTATCTAACCACACCCATTCATTTGGATAATAATTCATAAATGCATAGCCCTGTAATGTCTAAAAAAGGATTTCATTTACTGTAATCTTAAGTAATATAAATATTATTTCACCATTTTTCAGATGGTGAAACAAATCTTAAATTGATTTTCTCAAAGTCACAAAGTTACTAAGTATCTAAAGTAAGATCAGAGCCAAGGTTTTCAAGTCTGAGGTATCATAAGAATGTGTATATTAATCACTTAATAAATGTTTTAAAAGGGAACCATTTCATATAGAGAATTGACTCATATTTATAAGAACTCAAGCCATTCTCCAATCGATAAATGGTAAAGGATATGAACAGACAATTTTCAGATGATGAAATTAAAATTATTTCTAGTCATATGAAAAGGTACTCCAAATCACTATTGATCAGAGAAATGCAAATTAAGACAACTCTGAGGTACCACTACACATCTGTCAGATTGGCTAAAATGACAGGAAAAGATAATGACGAATTTTGGAGGAGATGTGGGAAAACTGGGACACTGATACATTGTTGGTGGAACTGTGAACGGTTCCAACCATTCTGGAGAGCAATCTGGAACTATGCTCAGAAAGCTATCAAACTGTGCATACCCTTTGACCCAGCAGTGTTTCTATTGGGCCTATATCCCAAAGAGATCTTAAAGGAGGGAAAGGGCCCTACATGTGCAAGAATGTTTGTGGCAGCCCTTTTTGTAGTGGCTAGAAACTGGGAACTGAATGGATGCCCTTCAACTGGAGAGTGGCTGAACAAATTATGGTATATGAATGTTATGGAATATTATTGTTCTGTAAGAAATGACCAGCAGGATGATTTAAGAGAGTCCTGGAGAGACTTGCATGAACTGATGCTGAGTGAAATGAGCAGAACCAGGAGATCATTATTTATACACGGCAACAACAAAACTATATGATGATCAGTTCTGATGGACACAGCTCTCTTCAACAATGAGATGTTTCAAACCAGTTCCAGTGATAAAGAAAGCCATATACACCCAGGGAGAGGCCTGTGGGATCACAACATAACATTTTAATGCTCTATTGATGTTTGCTTGCATTATGTTTTCCTTCTCAGATTTTTTTTCTTGTAGATCTGATTTTTCTTGTACAGCAAGATAACTGTATAAATAGGTATACACATATTTTATTTGTCAAGAATTTTCACATAATAGACTTCCTGCCATCTAGGGAGGGGATGGGGGAAAGGAGGGAAAAATTTGTAACAGAAAGCTTTGCAGGGGTCATTGTTGAAAAATTACCCATGCATATGTTTTGCAAATAAAAAGCTTTAATAAAAAAAAGAACCATCTCTTTTCCTTGCTGGATTACTGAATAACTCACTGTTAAAAGGTTTAAATCAAAATTCTAGCCTAAGATCTTTTTTGTATCATGTATCTTTCATCTATTTTCCCTGATTTGCATCATCTGCAAATTTTATTATCATGTCATTTATACCTTCATCTAAGGAGTTAATAAAAATGTTAAATGACATGGGCTCAAGCAGAAAGAGCATCAGAAACAAGTATGATAATAACAATATCATCTGAATTAACATTTTATGCATTATTATTTACAAAATGTTTTATAATTATATTATTTCTCTGCAAGAAATCCTAGTTATTTCCCTTCATGGTGACACTGAACCATTGGATTGATTTAGAGTCATATAGATTATAATTTTCCATTTTTTCCCATGAGAATAGTATGTAAGACTTTGACAAATGTTTTACTAAAAATTGAGGTACTATAAGCTATATATAACATTCTTTGGCTATATCAGTTTAGTAACTTTCAAAAAAAGAAATTGGGTTAGTGTTCTTGGTAAAACTCTATTGATTATGATCACAACTTCTGTTAATAGTTCTTTCCTAACTATCCTTTTGATAATACAGTCTTGAATTTTTTTCTTTTACAAGATTCAAAACTAAGTTCATTGGTTTCCAGTTTTCAGATTCAACTCTCTTGGCTTTTCTTTGAAAGTTGAGAAAACATCTGTTTCTTTATCCTGAGGCTCCCCCTTTTTCAAAAATTCATCGACAAAGATTCTATGATCATAGCTATAAGTTATTTCAGGACCCACAGGTATAGTACTAATGATGTAAACAAACACATCAAAGGAAACTTTGTGTTTTTTCCTTATCTCCTTGTTTCTGCATCTGTTAGATTTTAAGCAGTGTTCACAATAACATGGCAGTTGTGGAGTTAAAATTAATAATCTCCAGTTTTTCCTTTGAATTTGAGATACAGGTGTTCTTCATTAGTTGTACTGACTTATTACTGAAAGGTAGCATGTAAATAATTTTTTTCCCTTCAAATCTATTTTAAATTTTAAAAGTGCCAAAAGGTGCCAGTTACCTAAAATAATCCCATTATGAGTCCTTTGTGTAAACAAACAATCTTTAACCTAGGTTTTCATCTCAGATTCATTTGAATTAAGACACATTCATATGATGATTAGTGTATGAAAATAGAAATCATAATGTTGCTTCTCTTTGATATCTGCAGGACTTGCTAGTTTCAAATGTGCTTAATTTGATAAACATTGTTGAGTAATGTGCCAAGTGTCCTAGGTGTTAGAATTATACAAAAGAAAAATAAATGACCCTTTCCTTTAAGAAACATGCTCTACTGGATTCAAGGGAAGAACACGAATTGATATATATGCAATACAAATATGCATATAATATAGAGTAATACAAAATATGTTTTTGCTGCTGGACATCAAATAAGGTTTTTTTTAATAAAAGTGCCTGAGTTATGCTGTGAATAAAGCTTGGAACTCCACAAGGCAAGGATGAGGAGGAAAAACAGGGCAGCCTCTACAAAAGCACCGAGGTGAGGGATGGAATGTCAGGGATACAGAAGACTAAGTAGGTCAGTTTGGTAAGTAAATTAGAATGTTTGAGAGGGGAAGAAGGTGAGATCAGTTTGAATTGATGGGTGGCTATCATAGTGAATTTAATGTTAAACACTGGAGTTTTGTGTTTTATGCCAGAAGAAGCCATGAAGTTTCTTGAGAGGGAGAGTGACTTATAAAATAAATAAATTGGAGTACATGACCTCTAAAGTTTCTTAGAGTTCAAAATCCAATGATAATGGTAGTAGAGTTGGTAAGAAGGTAAAGTGTGTGAATAAGATTGACAAGGTGGACATATTGTCGAGATGTTTTATTTGTATTTTTATTGTATAGGCAATAGGGAGACACAGAGGTTTTTTGAGCATGGGAGTGACACGTTTATTAGAATGACTATTTTTGGCCATCAGCTGTGTGAAAGATGATACTAAGCACCTAAGTAGATAAGACTTGAAGATATCAGACATACTCCTATGAACTATTCCATGAAAAAAATATTAGCTAAAGAGGAGGTAGAAGATTTATCTTAAAAGTGGAAAAGGTTTGTAATGAGAGCCCAATCAGGAAGGGTCAAGAAAGGTTCTTTGTTCTAATATGGATGAAATTTGGAAGAATCCTCTCTGACATGTCCAAGATGGAAGTCAGGCAGTTTTGTTTTTACAGGAAAGATGGGGATTTGCTTCATCAGGACAACTTAGTGGGAGCAGATTTCACAAAAATGTGTCCAGTAAGATTAAGTAGACTTTGCTCATCACATTACTGATACACAACTACTGTGGGACATAACAGCCCCAGGGCAAAATGAAGACAAAAATCATAGGGAGCCATTTTTTTGCAGCTTTATTCTAGAACACATAATAAAAGATTAATGTTTTTGAGTGCCATCTATTCAGCTCTTCATTGGAACAATAACATATCTCCATAGCACTTTGCAAAGCAATTTCACACGTGCCATTTGATTTGAGAATAATTAACATTGTAAGGTGGGTACTATGATCCCATATTATGCTCACCAGTTTGATTATGAGGAAATGGAGTACTTGGTTTTGAACCCAGATCTGTCTCTCCCCACTCTTCCCCTACCTTTTGTCTCTCAACTCTTCCTCCTGCTTTTTTGTCTCTCTCCATCTTTCCTTTCATTGTTTCTCTCTTTGTTTCCTTTCATACCAGTGCTCTTTTCACTAAACAAAACTGCTACTATATTGATGTCCATTAATATTTTCCTGCTGTGTTCTTTGTGAGAAGAGTCCTATGACTTGAGATACCTGCAAAAAAGTTTTGAATTCATTTCAAAATGAATGATATTTAGAAAGTATCTGTTCTTAGTAGCTTGTGGGAGTTTCTCTTGATATTTCACTGACTTTGAATAAATATGGTAATGGTGGTAGCAGTGGTGGTAGGAATGATGGGTATAGAATCCCAGAATTAGGATCTTAGATATGCTTTTTGGATTATCTTATCCAACAACACTCTTTTTGAGTCCTTTACTTTTGAAAAATCTAAAAAGGGGTTGTCCCAGTTTTACTTAAATACCTTCAATAAAATGGACTCAAAGCATGCCAAAGTAGCCCATCTTATTTTTGTTCACCTTTGATTGTCTAAAATTCTTATTTGTATTGAGATGCTTATATCTGTCCCTTTGTAAATCTGCCTTGGAATTACATAGAAAAGATTATGCCCTCATGTCCAACAACCCACTTACCAGTTGACAAAAAACAGCAATGCCTTCCAAACCAGAAGTATATTGAGTGAATCAAAAGTTCTTTTTGTATAGAGACTGTCTTCATTTTTGCATTTGTGTTCCTAGAAAGTACTTGGAACATACTAGGCACTTAATAAATACAAGCAATTGAATTGTGCTAGGGTAAGGCAACTGAAGTTTCATCTCAGAGTACTGATATTTAGAAATCTATCACATATGAAATCCTTTTAAAGCTCAGAAGCCTTTTAATAATTAATACTGCTCAATTTGATTTGTTTTAATTATTTGTAATTTTTTTACATAATATAGGACAATGTTGATTAAAAGTAGATTTATGCTTTTTGCCTCAGGAGTATTTCACTTGCCCTTAGTTCCAAAATGACTCTCACACCAATTTCTCTCTTCTCAAGGCTAAAGAGTCCCAGTTCCTTCACCTGGTTTCATATAGTAGGAGGTACCAATCCTTTCAACTATACTTCATTGGACATGCTTCAGATTACCAATATTATTAAAATATGGTATCCAGAATGAAAATAATATTCAGATGGCCTAAATTGTATAAGATGCAGGATATGCAGTCCTTCCCATATCTAGACATGATTATTAAGGTAATCTAAAATTATATTGTTCTTTTGGGCAATCAAGCCACACCACTGATGTCTATGGAATTGCAGTGGAATGAAACCTTTAGGTCTTAAGCAGCATGGAGCCCCATTTCCCTCATGTTGTACATGTTCAACTGATTTATTTTTTTACTTTGAACTTTATAACAGAAGTTTATATAAGCACAACTTTATATTTATAACTATTAAATTTTATATCATTGATTATACCCCCCTATTCTATCCAATCAAGATTTTTTGGAAACCTGATACTGTCATCCATCAGAGTAGCTTTTCCTTACAGCTTTATATCACCAGCAAATTTGATGTACATGTCTTCTGGGTCTTAATCCAAGCAGTTGAACATCTGGCTAATTATTGTCAGGCAGAGAAGCTAGGCACAGATAATTCTAAAAATAAAATCATATTTGGTAGATATTTTTCATCATTTAAAGTGAGCAACAATACTAACTAATCCCATCAAATGTGTTCATTCATTTAAGTAGCTGAGGCTTATTTCTCCAGCATCCTCATGGGCTCATTAGAATTTTTTTGAGAGAGGTTAAGGGAAGGCCGTAATGATTGGTTGATTTTAAGGCTGATAACCCCTTCTTCTTTTTAATACTTCTAAAGATCCATGATTTCATCAGTATGGGTAGTCCATCTAACAATACAAATCTCAACTCCATCACATCAGATAATTTTCATGAGCAATTGAAATCAAAGCAATTCATTGGTTGGCAGCCAATTACTTCATGATAAGTCTCGCCATACTTAGCAAGATTATTTCTTGGTCAATAGATAACAAATTCATAAGGGAACCTATATCTAAAGACATTTCAAGCTTGGACAGATATCTCAGAGTTTATTTTCCATTGGTACAAACTCAGGAAATCACAGTCCTGTGTACAACGATGAATCACCAGAATAAGACATTAATAGAGGGAAGCTGATGTCAAGGAGCATATATGCTCAAACATCCTTATTTCCTTTCATAACTCTTCATGGATTAATTATTTATGAATTTCTCTAGCCATCCTTTGAATCTATTTATATTTTAAATCTCTGCCACCTCTTTCAGGTAATGAGTTTTTAAAGTTCACTATGCTCTGTATAACAGACTTCCTTTCATTTGTCCTTAAATTGCTTCCCTAAAGCTTCAAAAGACATTTTCTAGTTCTGATTTTCTGGAATCTAATTCTGTTTTCACCTAATTCACATCTTTGTTGTTTCTGTTAACTTTTGTCATAATAATTAAGTTCTATTCCATGATCATTAAAAGGTCTTAAAAAGGCCAGGTCTTTGCTGGGAGGGAAATCTAATGCAGCTCAGTTCAAAAAGCATTTATTAAGCACCTTTCATGTGCAAAATAATATTCTAGGCACTGGAGTTAAAATACAAAACATAATAGTCCCTGTTTTTAGGAGGCTTATATTCTATTGTAAGGGCAGCTAGCTATTGAAGTATATAGAACATTGAGCTTGGAATCAAGAAAACTCTTCTTCCTAAATTCAAATCTAGCCTTAGACACTTATTAACTGTGTGACCCTGTTTGTTTCAGTTTAATAATCTGTAAAATAAGCTAGAGAAGGGAATAGCCAACTGTTCCAGTATCTTTGCCAAGAAAACTCCAAATGGGGTCAGGGAAGGTTGGACATGACTAAAATGACCAAACAACAACAATATTATAATGTATCTTAGTAGGCTCATCAGGGCATTGATGCTTGGGAATTAGATGTGATAAGGGAATCTAACTGGTGGGATGAAGTGATGTTTCCCAGTGTCATTGGTATGGTTTTTTTTCTTCTCCTTATACCAGATCCCAACTTCCCCATGCCCCCAGATGGTCTTTATGAATTGCTGACACTGAAGTGATTTGTAGTTTAGTGGTCTCACCTGAAGCCTTTCTAGATTGGTCACATGGCATACTCAAATATGCCCTTGACTTGGATTTAAGTGATTTGGTATAGAATTTCAAGTTGTTGGGTTTCTTAGTAGCTGTGTGACTCTGGGCAAATTCTTTCCCCTCTCCAAGTCCCAATTTCTTCATCTGCAATAGTTGTAAAAGCACTTAGCACACAGTAGTTGCTTAATAAATACTTATTTCCTGCTTAATAAATATTTTTTTTCTTTCTTCTATAATTCAAAGTGTTTTGTGAGGAAAATTATGTATGAGGCTTACAGGGCTATGTTAATATTCTTTAGGTTATTGCCCTGTGACTCCATTTGGTTGGCAAAGATACTGGAGTTGTTTTCCATTTCCTTCTCCAGCTCAGATTACAGAAGAGGAAACTGAGGCAAAGATTCTTTTTTCTAAAGTTGGTACTCCTAACTCTTCCTAACTTCCAAAGGAGATACTTCTGGCTACCATGAATAGATATCAACTTAAGTCATCTCTGCCTTTTTCCAAGTTCTATTAAAAACAAAACAAACAAAAAAAAAACTTCTTACAAATTTACAATTCCACATATAAAAGAAATAAACTCCTACAATAGTCATCAAGAATTGTTGGAGGCATCACTTCCCCAGAAGCCTCAGGTGTTCAGATTTCATTGAGCCATAGCACAACTACCAGAAGAGAGATATCACAGCTGGGGCTCTTTACCTTTTTTGTATCATGGGTCCCTCTGGCAGTCATCATCTGTTAAGTATACAACCCTTAGATATGAATAGTTGCACGTGTCCTCATTTTGTTGCTTATCTTCCCCCACCCAAGGATTTATCTAGGTGTTACTATGTGCCAGGTGCTGTGCTAAACTCTAGGGATACAGAGAAAGGCAAATTAATATTTTATAAACCTACAGAAAAATATCAGTGTGACTATATGAAAAACATTTATTCAAACTACAGACATTACTTACTTGTCTATTTATGTATTGAAAAGCTCTTTGCAAAAACTTCATTGTGGATTGATAACCCACCCTTTGGGAACGACTGATTTAGACATTCTCTCCACAATTCATGGATGAAGAAACTGGCCAAAAAATTTCAAATGACTCAAGTTTGCAGAGAGAGTAAGAAGCACAACCAGGATATGAACCCAGTTCCTCTATTTCTACTTTCCACAACATAACCCATGTCAGATCTCTTTAGGACAGGTACAGGATTCATGAATTGGGCAAATTTACTCAAGATCCCTTCTGTCAGCACAAGAGGGCAGATACTCTGAAATCTATGGTTTTCACTTTGCCAACAATGGGCTCTTATCTCTTTCCCTTATAAGGACTAACTCTGTCACTGTGTTCATCTGGATGTCTAATTCATTTCTTTAGAAGCTACAGGTGCCTTTAGATAGATGTGCTTAGCATAGCAAATAGCTGACTGGTGCCTGCATAATGGCTCTATTACAATAGCTCCTATTTATATAGCACCTTGGGGGGGGCATAAAGTGCTTTCCTATGTGCTCTATCATTTAATGATAACTGCTCAATTTTATAATGATTTAAGATTTACAAAGCATTTTCTTCAAAACAAGTCATACTCTGTTAAGTATACAACCCTTAGATATGAGTAGTTGCACATGTCCTTATTTTGTATGCAAGGAAACAGACTCATAGAAGAAGGAATAAAGAAGGAAGGAAGGGAAGAAAAAAGGTAGAAAGAAAAGAAGAAAGGGAGGAGAAAGAGAAAGAAAAAAGGAAGGGAGAAGAGAAGAAAGAAGGGAGGGAGGAGAAAATGAAGGAAGAAAGAAAAAAGGAAGGGAAGAAGGAAAGAAGAGAAGAAAGAAGGGAGAGAGGGGAGAAAAGAAAGAAGAAAGGAAGAAAAAAGGAAGGGAGGAAAGGAAGAAGGAAGGGAGGAAAAGGGAAGAGAAGAAAAAAGGAAGGGAGGAAGGAAATAAAGAAGGAAGGGAGGAAATATGCATTTGTTAGGTATTTATTATGTACCAAGCATTTTGCTAAGCACTTAACAAATATCTCATTTAATCCTCATTAAAACCCTAGGACATAGATGCCATTATTATCCTTAATTTAATAGCTGAGGAAACAGAGGCAGATAGAGGTTGAATGAGTTCTCCATAGCCACTGAGCTAGTTGGTGTTTAAGATCAAATTCAAATTCAGGTCTTCTTGACTCCAGATTAGCACTCTAACCATTGTTCTACCACGCTGCCATCTAGCCAGTCATTTAGAATTGAACAAAATCACACATCTGGTAAATGGCAGAAGGGATCCTTGAGGTCAGATGAAAGGTGGCACTAAATATGGGTTGAAGAGAGGGCTAAATTTGAATTCTGGTTTTCCCCTGTGTTGTGTGACTTTAGTCAAGTCACTTCTTCGTCTATAAAATAAAGAGAATGACTAGATGAAAATTATTTGACAAATAATAATATATGGCACAAAGAATAAGACACAACCTCTTCCTTAAGGTTCTTACAATATAGGTGAGGAGACA
Source organism: Myrmecobius fasciatus (assembly GCA_023553655.1). NCBI lineage: Eukaryota > Metazoa > Chordata > Mammalia > Dasyuromorphia > Myrmecobiidae > Myrmecobius > Myrmecobius fasciatus. The sequence continues at coordinate 30,039 of JAJPUD010006158.1, forward strand.
AAATTATCTAAATAACTGCAAAGTAAATCAATGTATAAAAGAATTCAGCTCATCAATCCTTTGAGAACCTTCTTTTTAGCCTCTTCTAACATAGCATCTTTTCTTATTTCTTATTGAGGACCCCAAGACTGAAAAAGAAAAAAAAAGTGTTGTAGATTTGGAATGAGAAATAATAGGTTCAAATCCTGGTTCTTTGGGACATTGGGAAGGTCACTTCCTTTCCGAGGCTTCCATTTCCTCATTCAAAAATGAAAGGTTAGAACCAGATAACCTGTAAGATCCCTCTGAGTTCTGAATATCTAGGATGGTAAAGAAGGAATACTTCACTTAATGGCTGTGTGTATTTATAGAATTTTATCTGCAAGCCCAATTTAGATTTCACAATAATGTGACAAGTAGCTTAGTAGGTGAAAATTGCTATGCAATGCTCCAGTTCTAAACTACCCAATACATCCATCTGCCAGAATTAAGATCTCTTCATCACTAAGCTCTACTGAGGCAACTGGGTGGCACAGTGGATAGAGCACCAGCCCTAAAGTCAGGAGGCCCTGAGTTTAAATCTGACCTCAGACACTAAACACTTCCTAGCTGTGTGACCCTGGGCAAGTCACTTAAACTCAATTGCCTCAGCAAAAAAACCAAACCAAAAAACCCCACTGAGTTCTATCTTCAAGAGGACACCACTGCTCAAACATGACATGGAATCTTGGACACCGAAGGGATCTCAGTTGCCATTTTGTTAATCTCTACCCCATCAAGAACCACTACAATAACATACGGCAAATGACCATAAGTGGAGCTATAGAGAGCTGGGAAGACAAGAAGTCGTGAATTGAAATGCAGTCTCAGTCAATTACTACTTGTGTGACCTTGGGCAAATCACTTAAGTTGTATCTGCTTCAGTTTCCTCATCTGTAAGAATGAAGAAAGGAAATGGCAAACTACTCCAATATCTACCAAGAAAACCCCAAATGGGGTCATGAAGTGTTGGACACTATTAGAAATGACTAAACAACAGCAACAACAAAGCAGATCCAGGAATATGAAGCTAGGTCTTCTGGCTCCAAAGGTTATATTCTTTTGGTGAATTCAATTCTATTTTGCTTATAGAGCACAACCCTTCTCTGATAAGGGCATTCCTTGATAGGTGGTCCTATGCTGGTGTCTTTCATCTACAATCAATTCTAAATTTCAAGCAGCAGAATAGTAGTAATAGCAATAGCAGCAGCAACAGTAGAAGTAGTAGCAGTACAAGTTATCGTTTATTTAATCATATATAATCTCATCTGATCCTCACAACAACTCTCTAAAATAGGTATTATTATGCCCATTTTACATACCAAGAAGCTGAGGCAGGCTAAGGTTAAATGATTTTCCCAGGTCTATAAAGTTAATATGTCTGAATTAGCATGTGAATTTGAACTCAGGACTTCCTGATTCATCTAGTACTTTATCCACTGTACACCTAGCTGCCTTATAAACACTCATTTCCTTCAAACATCTTTCTAGTGCTCTCCAAATCACTGAGTATCATTTTTTTTGGGGGGGGAAACCTTTACAGATCTTGTATTTACTTATCTCTGAGTATATTATATCTCCCTTAAAAGAATATAAAAAAGTTCCTTGAAGGTTTGCCTCATTTTTCAATCTCTACCTCCAGCATCTAGTTTACAACTTGGCACACAGTAGGTGCTTAATAAATGCTTACAAATGAATTGAAAGTTTGGAGTATCTATTATGTTTCAAATACTGTGCTAGGTACTAGAGTCACAAAGTCAAAAACAAGGCAATCCCTTGCCCAGTTCTTATCTCTATTTCCTTCTTTCTCTCTTCCCAGTTCCCCAGTTTCCTCCATCTTTCTGTCTCTGTATTTTACTGTTTGTTTTCACTTCACCTCTACCTCCATTTTACATTTGTAAGTGGACGAACTGGAGTATAAATCCAAATCCTGGGTTCTTTCCACTTCCACTATACTCTCTTGTCTCCCAAGAGCTCAGTAGAAGAGCGATTTTTTTTTTTTTTTTTTTTTTTTGGCTTTGAAGAAATTGTCACTTCCTCCAGTGCCTCCTTGTCAGATAAGGTTCTAAGCCCTGTACCATTTATCAGGTAAGAAGCTTTGCTTCCCACGGATGATTCTTTGTCACCTCTTTAAAAGTCACCTAAAACTGAGATGTCAAGAATTTCATTCATTTCTATTCATATTCAAGTTGTGCCATAGCTTGTCACAATGGGAGTACAGATCTTTGGCACACTAAAATGCACACTAACCATTTCCATCTTTGAAAAATTGCCCTATATTGGTGGAATTGTGAACAGATTCAACTATTCTGGAGAGCAATTTGGAGCTATGCTCAAAAAGTTATCAAACTGTGCATACCCTTTGACCCAGCAGTGTTTCTATTGGGCTTATATCCCAAAGAGATCTTAGAGGAGGGAAAGGGACCCACATGTGCAAGAATGTTTGTGGCAGCCCTTTTTGTAGTGGCTAGAAACTGGAAACTGAAGGGATGCCCATCAATTGGAGAGTGGCTGAATAAATTATGGTATATGAATGTTATGGAATATTATTGTTCTGTGAGAAATGACCAGCAGGATGATTTCAGAGAGGCCTGGAGAGACTTGCATGAACTGATGCTGAGTGAAATCAGCAGAACCAGGAGAACATTATACACAGCAACAACAAGACTATATGATGATTAAATCTGATGGACATGGCTCTCTTCAACAACGAAATGTTTCAAACCAGTTCCAGTTGTTCAGTGATAGAAAGCCATCTACACCCAGGGAGAGGGATATGGGATCTGAGTCTAGACCACAACATAGCATTTTCACACTTTCTATTGATGTTTGCTTACATTATGTTTTCCTTCTCAGGCTTTTTTCCCCCTGTACAGCAAGATAATTGTATAAATATATATATATATATATATATACATATTTGATCTGTCAAATAATTTAACATAAATAACATGTATTAGACTTCCTGCTACTAAGGAAGGGGGTAGGGGGTAGGAGGGAAAAATTTGTAACAGAAAGCTTTGCAAGGATCAATGTTGAAAAAAAAGAAAAATTGCCCTATAGGTTTAAAGCCCATTGGTTTCTAATTCTCTAGTTTAAGATACAATTTATTCATTTGATAGCTTCCACCTATTATGTATCAATCTTGCTACAATAAATCTATACACTTGCTAAACCTAGAATATACATATATGCATATACATACATACACACATCTACCTATCCACCTATACATCCATCCATCTAACTTACGTATCTAGTCATATTGCTCCAGTGTTCAGAATTTTCATTAGTTCTCTATTACTATTGAACATATTTCAATCTCTTTTATTTAGCATTTGAAATCCTCTAAAATTTGGCACTAATTTGTCTTTCAAGTATTGTCATTTTATTCTTTTGTTCATCCTATTCCATAGTCAAACAGAGTTACTCTCTGTCTCTTCCTCTTCTCAGAACAAGTCTCATGTTCTCCTCATGTCCATACTCTTTGTCCACAAACATCCAAATTCTTTGTCCACTATTCACAGTGGATAGTGCGAATATTATTTGTAAACATTATTGTCTGCATTTTATGAATGAAAAAGGATCTGCCCAAGGTGTTAGATGTAGGAATCAAACCCAAGTTTCCTGAATCAAAATCTAACACTCTTTCCTTTACACTGTTACTTGCATGAAATCACTTTAAAATGAATCCTTAGTCTTGATTGTTTCTATAATAATTTGGTTCACTTCCCTGACTTAATAAGTTGAATATATGAATCAATCAACAAGCATTATGAAATGCCTGCTATGTTCTGGGCTCTAGGCTCTAGGCATAGTGAATACTCAAATGGAATTGGGATCTCAATGATTTGAGAATGTCATCTGAAGATGAAGTAAATAAAACTTATCCATGCCTGCCTGTTCAGTGTAACCCCTTGGTGATATTCTCCTAGGGTGCACCACAAGGAGGCAGGCTATCATGGATACAAAGACAAAGAAAAAACAATCCAAGTATTTATATTTTATCAGTAGAGACATATCCACATAGAGACATATGGAGAAGGCATAAAAAGAATGCTATTTTATGTTAAAATGTTAATGCTTTAAAGTTTAATTACTTTTACATTAAACAGAATTTTTAAAAAGACATGGAATGGAATATGATAACTGTCACAAAATATGTGAAGAGCTGTTATACTGAAGAGGGATCAGACATTTACTGGAGCTTCAGAGAAAAATAAGTTCCCTGAAGGCAGAAACTCTTTCATTTTTGTTTGTATTCTCAATTTCTAGCATGAGGTCTGGCATGTGCTAGACGCTTAAAAGATATTTGTTGGTTGATTAAAAAGGAAAATATCACAAATAGATATAAATTAGAGGGAGATAGATTTCAGTTCAATATAAGGAAGAACTTGCTAATAGTTTGAGTTATTTAAAAATAGATTGCATTACCTTGTCAGAAAGTGAGTTCTCACTAGAGGCTCATTACTGCAGAGATAGTAAAGGAAGCTGTTTGGAGTTGAAGGAGAGCAGATTTTTTTTTTAAACCAGGAATGTAATTGGACAAAATACCTCTGAAATTTTTCTAAATCATTAATTCTATGATTTTCTTCTTTTTTTTCCATTAATGATTGAGATTCCTTCAATATCTTCCTAAAGAATGGATCTGATCAACAATTTTCAGATGATGAAATTAAAACTATTTCTAGTCATATGAAAAGGTGCTCCAAAAAATCACTATTGATCAGAGAAATGCAAAGTAAGACAACTCTGAGGTACCACTACATACCTGTCAGATTGGCTAAAATGACAGAAAAAGATGATGACAAATGTTGGAGGGGATGTGGGAAAACTGGGACACTGATACATTGTTGGTGGAACTGTGAACAGATCCAACCATTCTAGAGAGCAATTTGGAACTATGCTCAAAAAGTTATCAAACTGTGTATTCCCTTTGACCCAGCAGTGTGTCTACTGGGCCTATATCCCAAAGAGATCTTAGAGGAGGGAAAGGGCCCCACATGTGCAAGAATGTTTGTGGCAGCCCTTTTTGTAGTGGCAAGAAACTGGAAACTGAATGGATGCCCATCAATTGGAGAGTGGCTGAATAAATTACGGTATATGAATGTTATGGAATATTATTGTTCTGTAAGAAACGACCAGCAGGATGATTTCAGAGAGGCCTGGAGAGACTTGCATGAACTGATGCTGAGTGAAATGAGAAATGTTTCAAGCCGGTTCCAATTGTTCAGTGGAGAAAGCCATATACATCCAGAGAGAGGGATATGAAATGTGGACCACAACATAACATTGTCATGCTCTCGATTGATGTTTGCTTGCATTGCGTTTCTTTTCTCAGATTTTTTTTCTTGTAGATACGATTTTTCTTGCACAGCAAGATAAGTGTGAAATATGTATACATATATTCTATTTCTCAAGTACTTTAGCATAATTAACATTTAGTGAATTTCCTGCCATCTAGGGGAGGAGTGGGGACTAGGGGGGAAAAATTTGTAATGGAAAGCTTTGTAAGGCTCAATGTTGAAGAATTACCCATACATATGTTTTGCAAATAAAAGGCTTTAATAAGAATGGGTCTGATCTTGTTACCTTTTAATCCCTCTTTTTGTCCCCCCTCACTCAAAAAACACTTTATTTCCTCTAAGATTAAATGATAAAATATTGTCTTTAGTTTGTAAAAACCCTTTATAACCTGGTCTTTCCTGTCTTTCCCAAGTATATTTTCTTATACTCACTGTAACATACTATATAATCCAGTAACATTGACTATCACGAGTGTGTTTTACATGGAATATAATCCCAATTCCCAAGTCTTTGTCTTTGTACTGCTTGTCTCCCCATTCTTGGAATGCCCCCCTTCCTCACCTCTGACTAGTAGTTTCCCTGGCTTTCAAAATTCAGCTCAAGTCCGCTTGCACAAAAAGCCTTTTCCAATCTTTCTCCCTGCCACAGACTACCCAGAATCTAGCTTCCATGTACATTGTATATATCTTGTATGTATGATTTTTTTGTCTCCCCCATTAGAATTTCTCATTTAATCATTGGGACAACGGGAACAGGGGCAGAGTTTTTGTCTTCTATGTATCCCTAGTGCTTAGTATAATGCCTGGTACATAATGAGCTATTAATAAATGCTTATTGATTGTTGACTGATCTCCACACCAACATTCTCATGAATACCAATGTTGGCTGGACTTTAGTTTCCTCCCCTATAAAATGAGAATGGTAATAATTGTCAGTGTTATAAAGAAAGCGTTTTTAAGCCTTAAGGTACTATAGAAATATTGGTTATAATTAGTATTAGAGATGATTTTTAAAATTACATAGTTTCTTTCCTTGTGGGTCCTTACTTGAATTTGAAAAATGACAATTTCTGTGAAGGTCTCCCCTTTAGATGCTGAAATTAGGGGGCTTTTTTTCCCCTTTAGAGTCATAAAGCAAAATGTTGACAGAATCCAAAATAGATCCTGAGGCGGCTGGCTGGTAGATAAGAAACTCTCCTCCCCCTTAAATAGAAGGATAAACATTTTCTTCATTATAAGTAAAATGAGACAATGTGGGAAGCATTTATTATTAGTACAACATGTTTTGCCTTAAGGGTGGTACATATCACAGAGAAACAAAATGCCACAATTGTTTTACATTTTCATCCTGCCTCAAACCTACTGTGTCTCCTACAGCTCATGAAATAATAATTTTTTTTTTACTAAATTCTCCCATTCACTATTTAGAATTTGCAAAAATTTCTTCTCTTGGCCTAGTTCTTGCCAAAAAGGAGGGTCAAGCACATGGCCCACAGCATTCCTGAGTACTGTTCAAACCAGATTAAATGGAACTAGGGAATATTTAACAAAATAAAAATATGATAATCCTTAAATATGATAAAGGTAAGGGTAGATAGGTGGAGAAAAAGATAGATCACTAGGCCTGAAGTCAGAAAGATTTATCTTTGTGACTTAAATCTGACCTTAGACATTTATTAGCTATGTGTCCATTGGTTATCCTCCATGCCTGGAATTTTCTTATGTCTGCCTTTTAAGTTTCTTTCAAGTTTCATCTAACACCTCTTCATCTACAGAAAGCCTTTCTTGATGGTCCTTTATGCTAGAGCAGCATCCCATCTATTACTATCAACTTATCTTGTATATATCATTTATACATAATTATTTGGCTGTTGCCTCCCCCATTAGATTGTGAATTCCTTGAGAATAGGAACCATATTTGTTGTATTTCATTGTGCTCCCAATATTTAGTACAGTGCCTGGAACACAGTAGGTGCTTAATAATTTTTTTTGGGGGGGTCTTGAATTGACATTTTCCCTTTTATGGTAGCTATTTTTTTTTTTTTTTGCTTTTTGCTGAGGCAATTGAGGTTAAGTGACTCGCCCAGGGTCACACAGCTAGGGAATGTTAAGTGTCTGAGATCAGATTTGAACTCAGGTCCTCCTGACTTCAGGGCTGGTGCTCTATCCACTGCACTACTTAGCTGCCCCAGTAGTTATTTCTTTTTGTTTTAGTTCCTCCAAATATCTTGAAAACTCCTTTAAAGCCAGTAATTGTTTTAGTCATCTTTTTATTTCTCTTTATTTTTTATTTCTTATTTCTTATTTATATTCTTCTTATTTATTTCTTTATATTCTTATAAATGAATGAATGAGCCAACAAATGAATACTTCAAGTGCTAAGCATTATTATTTTAACATAGGGAAGATGAACCAAAGTTTCAAATACAAAATTCATTAGAACTATATTCATGAGGATTCAGAAATAAAAATAAAACTCCTAACAAAATAACCCAAAAAATCTATTTTTAATCTCATTCAAGATTAATATGATTTCAAATGATTGACTAGATTCACTTGGAGTCATCCTTTAAATCTTTCTACATTTGAAGTTTGTTGCTATCCAGTGAAAATTATGGATTCCTTTTTCTTCATGCTATTTATTCATCTCCTAGAAAGCTCTCAGAGAAGGATACTAGTTTAATTGTTTAGACTTTTGAGAGGAAAGAAAGAAAGAAAAAAAGAAAGAGAAAGAAAGAAAAAGAGGGGGAGGAAAGAAGGAAGGGAGGAAGGAAGGAAGGAAGGAAGGAAGGAAGGAAGGAAGGAAGGAAGGGAAAGGAAGAGAGAAAGGAAAGGAGGGAGGAAGGAAGGGAAGGAGGAAGGGAGGGAGGGAAGAAGAAAAAAAGAAAACATCATTTCTCTCTGCCTGTTTATGTCTTTTACCATGTTATGACATATACATGAATGTAAAAGAATGTTATTGTACAAATGAGAAGTGAATATTAGGAATTCAGAGAAACATGGGAAGACTTGATTGAGATGATGGAGAACAAATAGAAAAATTTACAAAACAACTTTGGTAATGCCAAGGAGAGCTACCCTAAAATTCAGATGAATTCATATTAATTACAATGAACAACTTTAGCTTCAAAGAACAGACTGAAATACCCAACCCTCCTCTTGGAAAAGAATTGGGAGACACAATGAATCGAATGTTTTATAAGCTGTCTGATATTTTTTGGTAGCTTTGTTGGTAAGTTTTGCTTAACTGTTTCAGAAGATTCAGTGAGGATCAGCTATGTTGAGAAATGTTTGTGATCTTAAAAAAGAGTTATCAATTTAAAAAGAACCAAATGGAGTAAGGGATTACATTACCATTCTGTGGCTTGGCTTCTTGATAATGTTTATGAACCTTACAGATTCAAATTCTTTAATACTATAATCTGATCATAATTATGGAGATAATGAAGATGCAAAGTAGAATGGGAAGAGTATCTCCCTATAACCCAGGTTCACAACCTAGAGTCATCTTTGCCTCCTCACTCTGATACACTCCACATGTCCAAACATTGGCTAAATCTTATCATTTCTCTCTCTACTCAAATGCATCTTCTTTTCTGTATTCACACAGCTACTACCTGTTATAATCCTTTGCTTGGTCTAATATAATAATCTTTTAATTGGTCTTCCTGCCTCCAGGCATTCTAGACATCAGCCAATACAATTTTCCTAACATGGTGATCTGATTATGTTCCCTCAACCTCCAGTCAATAAATTCCCCTGGGTCCCTAAGACTTCTAAATTCAAATATAAACTCCTTTGGTATTTTTCACAACTTGGTCCCTTCTCTTTTCATTCTTCTTTTAGTGTTCTCCTCTGTGCACTCTGTGGTTTAGCCATATGTTAGTCCAGTTGTTTTTCATTAGTCCAGTTGTTTTTCATTCATCCAACTCTTCATGACCCCATTAGGGTTTTGTTTTGTTTTGTTTTTTTGACAAAGATACTGGAATGGCTTTTATTTTCCAGCTCACTTTTGAGATGAGGAAACTGAGGCAAAAAGGAGTGATTGGCCCAGGATCACACAGCTAGACTGGATTTGAACTTGGGTCTTCTAGACTCCAGGGCCAATAACAATTACTGTATCATATAGCTTCTAAATGCTCTTCTTCATATATTATGCTCCATCTCTCCTATCTACCTTTGTATTGGTAATCTCCCATCCCTCTTGACCACTGCCCCTGGCTTCCTTCAAGACTCAGCTCAAAGGCTATCTACTATAGGCATCATTTCTTGACCATCTCTTGACCAATTGATTCTTGGGCCTTTTTCTCTCAAGGTATCCATCCATCTACTCTGCAAATATCTCAGATACATTCATATACCATCTCCCAAGGCAGCCATTCTACAAGGTTTATTGATTGTTATGAAATATTTTCTTACATTATACCTAAAATTGACTCATGGCCACTTTTATTTATTGGTCCTAGTTCTTCCATCTGGAGTCAAAGAAAATAAGACTAAACTCTCTTCCACATGATAATGCTTCAGAGAATTAAAGGAAGATAACATTGTCTCTTCCACCAAGCCAGTCTTTTTTCCAGGCTACATATGCCTGTTTTTGTTTTTGTTTTTTTCCCCAACTGATTTTGGTATAAATTCAAGGCTTCCCACCATCCTTGTTGTATCCAGAAATGAACACAATAAATCAGATATTTTCTGATCAAGGCATAATGGTATGTAACTATTACTTCCTCATTTTTTGGAAGGAAAGCTTCTCTTGGGACAGCTAAGTGGTACAGTAGAATAGTAGGCCTGGAGTCAGAAAGTTCTGAGTTCAAATCCAGTCTCAGATACTTACTGGACATATGACTCTGGGCAATTCTCTTAAGTCCTATTTGCCTCAGTTCCTTATTTATGAAATGGGGATGCAATAGAGAAGGAGATGACTAAACCATTCCACTATCTTTGTTAAGAAAACTTCATGTCCCAAGAAATTATTTTACAGATCTAGAAAAAATAGTAGCAAAGTTCATTTGGAAGAACAAAAGGTCAAGGATTTCAAGGGGATTAATGAAAAAAAGGCAGATGAAGGTGGCCTTGCTGTACCAGCTCTAAAACTATATTATAAAGCAGCGGTCATCAAAACCGTTTGGTACTTGCTAAGAAATAGAGCAGTCGATCAGTGGCACAGGATAGGATATCAGGACAATCTAGGCAATAACCTTAACAATCTAGTATTCGATAAACCCAAAGACCCCAGCTTTTGGGATAAATACTCACTATTTGGCAAAAACTGCTGGGAAAATTGGAAACTAGTGTGGAAGAAATTAGGGCTTGACCCATACCTAACACCACATACCAAGATAAGATCTAAATGGGTTCATGATCTAGATATAAAGAGGGACTTTGTAAGCAAGTTAGAGGAACGTAATATAATTTATCTCTCAGACCTGTGGAGATGGAATAAATTTATGTCCAAAGAAGACCTGGAACTCCTAATTGAACACCAGATGGATAATTTTGATTATATTAAGTTAAAAAGTTTCTGTACAAATAAAACTAATGCAGAGAAGATTAGGAGGGAAGCATCAAATTGGGAAATCATCTTTACATTTAATGGTTCTGATAAAGGCCTCATTTCTAAAATATATAGAGAATTGTCTCATATATATAAGAATTCAAGCCACTCTTCAATAGATAAGTGGTCAAGGGATATGAACAGACAATTTTCAGATGATGAAATTAAAATCATCTCTAGTCATATGAAAAGTTGCTCCAAATCACTATTGATCAGAGAAATGCAAATTAAGACAACTCTGAGGTACCACTACATACCTGTCAGATTGGCTAAAATGACAGGAAAAGATAACGATGAATGTTGGAGGGGATGTGGGAAAACTGGGACACTAATACATTGCTGGTGGAACTGTGAATGGATCCAACCATTCTGGAGAGCAATTTGGAGCTATGCTCAAAAAGTTGTCAAACTGTGCATACCCTTTGACCCAGCAGTGTTTCTACTGGGCCTATATCCCAAAGAGATCTTAGAGGAGGGAAAGGGACCCACATGTGCAAGAATGTTTGTGGCAGCCCTTTTTGTAGTGGCTAGAAACTGGAAACTGAAGGGATGCCCATCAATTGGAGAGTGGCTGAGGAAATTATGGTATATGAATGTTATGGAATATTATTGCTCTGTAAGAAACGACCAGCAGGACGATTTCAGAGAGGCCTGGAGGGACTTACATGAACTGATGCTGAGTGAAACGAGCAGAACCAGGAGATCATCATACACAGCAACAACAGTATTACATGATGATCAATTCTGATGGACATGGTTCTCTGCAACAAAGAACTGTCTCAAACCAGTTCCAGTTGTTCACTGAAGAAAAGTATATACACCCAGAGAGAGGGAAATGAAATATGGACCACAATGTAACATTTTCATGATCTCTACTGACATTTGCTTGCATTGTGTTGCCTTTCTCTGATTCTTTTTTTTTTCTTGTAGATAGGATCTTTATTGCATAACTTGTCAAGCATTTCAACATTATTAACATGTAGTGGACTTCCTGCCATCTAGGGGAGGGGAGGCGACTGGGGGTAAAATTTGTAATGGAAAGCTTTGTAAAGATCAATGTTGGGGAACTACCCATACATATGTTGTAAAAATAAAAAGCTTTAATAAAAAAAAAAAGAAAACTTTATGGACAAAGGTCATGTAGAATTGTACCTGATTGAATGACTAAACAAAAACAAATGCTTTTCTGGGTCATTATTGTTGCAATACACTTCTGAAAGACTTTTTATTTTTTTATTTTTATTTTTTACTGGATCTCGTTTCTTCTGTAAAGCTTTTCTTTCCTTTCTTTCTTTTCCTATTTTTTCTTTGTTTCTTCTTCCTCTGTTCCTTTCTCCCTTTCTCCCTCCTTTCTTTCCTCCTTTCCTTCCTTTTCTTTTCTTTTCTTTTTTTTCTTTTCTTTTCTTTTTTTTTTTTTTTTTTTTTGGTGACCATATCAACCTGCTGGCTGATTTTATGCTTGTAGCATACTAAAAACCCTAGATGTTTTCCAGATAACTGTTGTTATACATGACCTGTACTTATGAGACTGATTTTTTTTTTTATCCTAAATGGAAGACCTCACAGGTTTTTTCCTATTATATTTCATCTTGTTAGCTTTGGTCCAGTGTACTAGTTCATCACTCTCTTTTTGGATGCTGATTCTGCATTTCAATGTGTTAGATAATGTATCTCTCCTAGGTACATTTTCTACTCAGTAAAATGAAAAGGTTAAATCAAGTGATCTCTAACATTTCTGTTTCTAACTATTTAATTCAGGGAAAAGTACATAGGATTTGAGTAAAAGAGATTGGATTCAAATCTTACCTCTGCTACTTAGTACTTACTTGTGTGACTTTGGGCAGATATTTAGCCTCTGAAGCCCAATTTCCTACTCTATAAAATGAAGGATTGAACTAAATAATATAAAATGTATTTTCACTCATTTAGTGGAATTAGAGATTTTAATCTAGTGTCTTTAACATGTATTTTATTTATTGTAAATAGTATTTTATTTTTTTCCAATTACATGTAAAGGGGGGCAGCTAGGTGGCACAGTGGACAGAGCACCAGCCCTGAAGTCAGGAGAACCTGAGTTCAAATTTGGTCTCAGACCTTTAACATTCCCTATCTGTGTGACCCTGGGCAAGTCACTTAACCTCAATTGCCTCAGCAAAAAACCAATTACATGTGAAGACAATTTCCAACATTCATTTTTATGTGATTTTGTTTCAAAATTTACTTTTCTCCCTCCTTTTTATCTTTCTTCCCCAAAATGGCAAGCAATCTGATATAGGTTATACATGTGCGATTGTGTAAAATATATTTGCACATTAGTCATGTTATGAAAGAAGAAACACAACAAAAGGAAAAAAAAACTATCTGCAACATTCCCCCTCACCAAAATGAAAATAGTATGTTTCCTTTACATTTAGACTCTGATTCCTTCTCTGGATATCAATAGCATTTTCCAATTTTTAGAATTATCTTGGATTATTGCTGAGAAGAGCTAAATCAATCAATTGCAATGATCATTGCACAATGCTGTTTAAGGTGTATTTTAAACCAGGTACAATAATGCTGTCTATGCTACTGGAAAGGCTTGAGACTATGAATCTCTTAAACTTCCAAATTCTAAACCCAGAGTCCCAGGCTAATCAGGTGTTTGCATTAATCCTGGAACTAATATGCTGAGCCTTTGAAGGCAAGGGCCACAACAGTACCTAAGAAGGAAGCAGGAGAGCAAAATTCCCATGGGCCTGGGAATAGCATTGTACTTCCAGCCTGGGTGAGACAGGAGACCCATTCTCAAAAAACAAAACAAGCAAACATACATAGATTTTAAAGAAATGGAGTAAGAAGAAAGGAAAATACTCATGTTCAAACCATAGATATCTAATCATGACCAAATTATGTAATGAAAGTAAATTTGGAATCAGAAAACTTGAGTTGTCAGATCTGCTAATCATTCTTAGATTTATCTCAGAAAAGTTTCTTACTTTCACTAGGTTTCAGTTTAATATGAAAAAATGATGAGATGAAGCTAAATGATCTGAAAGGTTCCTTACAAAATGATGTTCCATTGGAATTGTTCAGTTCAATCTGCACAGTGAATTTTTGTTGTTGTTTTTTTTTTTTGTTTGGTAGTTGCTTCATTCAGACTGGGACTGGGAAGCACTTGTTCTATTAGTAAGGCAACATGAGCAAATTGTTCTCATCAATATTATCCACCCTCATCTGATTCTCTTGGGCTATAAGGCTTGGTTTAAGTGAAATGTTTGTACCCATCAGCATGTATAGAAAATTAAAAGACTATTTTACTGAAGGAAGAAAAGCCCCTCAAAATGAATTATGGTAAGATTAAAAAACAACAACCCTAAAATATCTATTATTATCAATATTCTGGTCCACAATCTTGTTACCTTTTTTTTGAAAGTATGAAAAATGATTAGGTTTCAAGACTTACCTGAGCTATGTGGTTAGAAATGATCTTTTATTTCTTGATCTTCATATAGTATTTTTTACTTCTCATATCATAGTATTAAAATTTTAAATCTAGAAAGGATTCATTGAGTACAGGACTCACTACACACTGTTTGAACCTGATTAAACCATAACTGGAAAATGTTTAACAAAATAAAAAATATACAATAAAATTTGATAATGTTAATTTGTGGTTTTCTAAGTCAATATGTAGTCTGCAAGAATCTGATCTTTTTGAGTTTAACACCAATATTCCAGTCCAACCTCATCATTTTATAGATCAGGAAATGGATAAACAGAGATGATATGTTTCTTCCAATACCACATAATAGTAAACCTGGGTTTGAATCCTAGTCCTATGACTCCAGATTCAATTCCTTTTTCCTCTGTTTTATATTGTCTTCCTATTCAATTCTTTCTTAATAATTATTGCCTAATAGTAGTATGGGGCAGCTAGGTAGTACAGTGGATAGCATGTTGGCCCTGGAGTTGGGAAGATTCCTCTTCCTGAGTTCAATTATAACCTCAGGCAGTTACTAGCTGGGTTACCCTAGGCAAGCCATCTGCCTCAGTTTCCATCACTCCTCAACCACTACAATATCTTTGTCAAGAAACTCCAAATGGACTCATAGAGTCAAATAAGACTGAAAAGCAATCACCAAACAGTAGTATATTTGTGTTATGTCGTGTCTCTTCTCTATTAGATCATGAGCTCCATGAAGTCAAGGGCTATATTTTATTCAGCTTTGTGTCCTCGGGATCTAGGCCTAGTGTTCTGTGCATGTCAGTTACTTAATGAAGGGTTTTTTGGAATCTTTTTGAATGATCAAATCATGCTTCCGCTAAGATCTTTAGGGATTTCTTATTGCCTACAAAGTAATCTTCACTTTTCTTCATGTGACATTTAAAGTCCTTTATAATCTTTTACCACCCAACCTTTCATCCTCATAACTCACATTTATATGGCATTTATTTGGAGTTTCAAAGTTTACAAGAGGCTTTCTTCAAAACCACCTTAGGAGGTACAAGTATAAACTCCATTTTATCTGTGGGGAAATTGAAATTTAGAAAAAATTAATTGAATTGTTAAGAAATGTTGGAGCCAGATTTGAACCTGACTCTAAAATTCAGTACTTCTATTGTATCATTTTTCTAACTTAATTTCATCTCTTTACCTCTACATGTTTTATGCTCCCACAAAACTGGGCATTGCTCTGCTCCCTGTGCCATTTCACCTTCATTCCATCCCTCACACTAATACCTATTCAATTTTTGGGGGGCTATTTAATTTATTTTTAGCATTTTTTTTTTGCTTTCAAGCTTAAATTAAACATTCTCTCCTCCAGGAAGACTTCCTTGATTTCTTTTCCTATAATTAATTTTATTCCCTCAGACTCTACTATAGCATAATAGACTCTAAATAAACAAAAGAAAGTTGGAAATGAACATAATAGAATCTTATTTATATTTCTATGTATCCTTCCTCTTCTTCCACCTAGAACAAGCATAGCCAATTTAATTTATATAAATGCTGGATTGGATTAAATTGATGAATTAATGAATAACTTTCTTGATGGGGTTAGGAATAGATAAAATAATTGAATTGTTTAAGCATGGGTTGGAGTTAAAAGAGTTAAATTTATTTTTGTATATTTTACTACACATCCTCTATTAACACATGAACTCTTTGAAGGCAGAGATCATGCTGATTTAGAGCAGAAAGGGATTTTTTAGGTCATCTAATCTTATACTTTTATTTTAAAGATGAAGAAATTGAGATCCAGGAAACCACAATGCCCAATGTGTCAGAGCTGGGATTCAAACCTTTGTTCTCTGATTCCAAATGCAATATCCTGTTCCACTGCCCCATTCTAGGACTCTGACAGTTATTCCTCTTCATATAGTTTCTGATATAGGTATTTGTTGTGAATGTAGGTATCTGTTGAATTGAATTGTGTTGATTTTATGTAATAATTGTCAGCTAAAAGACCATACCTAAATACAAATCACTCCTTCCCCAGTCAACCTACAGAAGGATGCTGGAACAAAGAATCTGATAAGAGTTTTTCCTTGTTACTCTCTCTGAAATTGGCTGAAAATTAGCTTGGTGGCTCAATAAGGTCAGTTTAAATGCATAGGATGCTAACAGATAACTGCATATTCAAAGAAACTCATTAGAATTTCTTCTGCTATTTGTGAGATTGTCTGAATGAAAAGAAATGTTCATAGAATAGAAAATGAGAGGACAGAAAAGATCACGATAAAAAGAACTTGTCAAAGCACTCTCCTGATGATTCTATTTATTCTCACAAAAACCCAGCAAGATTGACAAGGACAGGTATTATTGCTCACAGGAGGAAACTGAGTCACGAAAAGCTAATGGACCTTGCCTACAATCACAGAGCTGCTATCAGGCAGAGCAATAATTGGAGTCTAGGTCTCCTAACTTCTTGTCCAGAGTTCTTTTCATAAAACCACTTTGCCCTTAATGACTAAATGTTTATTCTGGAGTAAGAATTAATTTGCCTCAAACCAAGTGATGTTTCAAAGAATATGCCTTCAGAAGGTTACAAGATGGTACAAGCTTAATGGAGCATTTCTGAAAAGGAGAAAAATTGGTTTCATCATCATAATAATTCATACTTCTAAACTGCTTTTAAGAATTTTCTTTACAATATTCCACTAAAGCAGTTAGTAAGAGCATTACTATCCCCATTGTATAGATGAAGAAATTGAAGCCCAGAGTTTAAGTAACTTGCATAATAGAAAGAACCATGAATAGAATTTAAAAACAAGTCTTTTAAGTCTGGTGCTTTTACCACTGCTGTGAGAAAGCACATGGATTTAGAGCTTGGACACTTTGGACATCATCTTATTTGAACACACAAGTAAACTGAGGCCCAGTTAAGGGCCTCTTAAATAAGATCGAATAAAAAGTCAGTTGGATAGTCAGAATGAAAAACAAGATCCTATCACTAAAATTCCAGTTTTCCCCATGACATTATTTCACATAAAACAGTTCTTTACAAGGTCAATGTTTTGGGGCAGCTCTCACCAGCTGTATTTGTTCAGCATTGACAATGTGGTGGTACTTCCTTTCCCTATGTGAAACAATCTTCTCTAAGTACTTTGTAATATATAAAGTAAAAGAGTAAGAGAATAAATCCCCAATATTCCTTTGCCTTTTCATCGAATAGGAATAGTTCATTTTAATTGATAGATCTTTTCTTAATGACTAAATCTCCTGTTTCTCTATCTCATTTACATGTACTTTTATGTATATTTATCTGGAAAGTATATTACTCTGTATGACTGAAATGTCCAAATAATTTCAGTTTACTCCATTATTATGGAGACAAAAGACTCAGAAGATTTTAGATTGAATTTTGATTCTAATACATCCTGTAACACTTTGTCGAGTCACTTCCCTTTTCTGGGTCTGTCTCCTTACCTATTAAAAAAGAGGGAGATAGATTAAATGATCTAGGTTTCTTTGAGCATCAATATTCTTAGATTCTGTCACAGAATGTTATGTTATATTTTAAAATCTTTATATTTGTGTTTTTTTGCTTTAATAAACACTGCATATTATACATGTGCTAGTATTATTATTACTTGGGTATTCAATTGATCTATAATATAGTGATGCTCTTTAGTGACAGAAATGTAAAAGAGAATCCATACCTCCACTAAACAGCCAGATCACTTTTTAAAAATCATATTTTAAATCTATACATACACACACACGCAGACTTTTTTCTCCACATTCTTCCTACTGTTACTTAGTATTTATTGGAATTTGTTTTGAAATCACATTTATTCAGACCCTAATAACCTTGCCTCATGAATCCTGCCTCCAAAGCATCCTTCCATACTCAAGGAGTTTTCCCTAAAGCATAAATTTCCCCACTTTACCTCTACTTTCTCTGATTTCTTTCAAAACTCAACTAAAATAATTCCTGGATTTTTTTTTTTGAGGCAATTAAAGTTAAGTGACTTGGCTGTGTATGCTAAGAAGTGTTAAGTATCTAAGACTGGACTTGAACTCAGGTCTTCCTGACTCCAGGACTAGTGCTCTAGCTACTACTCCATCTGCCCCCAAACTCAGCTCAAATCCTACTTTTTCAAGAAGGAATTTCTCTGAGCTCCCAGCCCAACTGCCAGTACTTTTCTGCTGACCTTATTTCCCAATGACTCTGTATATGTTCTATGTGTTCATAATTGTGTTGCATATTTTCCCATATTAGAAAATGACCCCCTTGAGGGCAAGAACAGTGTTTTTGCTTTTCTCTGAATCTCCACTGTTTAGCACAGTACTTTACAAATAGCTAAATTCAGTAAGTCCTTAGTGGTTTAGTCAACAATAGTCCTTGTTGGTATTGACTCCTAATCCTCATGCTTATTAAATCTTCCAATTGTTGCATTGGGTTTATTGCCTGTCTATTATTCCCTACCTTTGCCCTCTTTCCTGACTTCAGCCCTTGTTCCCCCTATCTACCACAACCAATCCCATACCCTCCAAAACCTCCCTTGCAAAGTTTGTCAGAGTTCTCATTCGATGTAGAACTCTTGGCCACAACTCTTTTTGGCTAGCCTTGTCCCATTGCTTTCTATAGGCCTGGTGGGACTGAACAAGGATCAAAGGCTATCCTGTTTCAGTACAACAATGGGTAAGGATTAATTGGAACTCAGGAGCCATGAATAAATCCCTGCCAGATGCAATAAATAAAGTGTCTGTTTCTAAGGCATGCATCATCATTTCTGCTAATGAATGCATGTCCCTGCTTACCCAGTTCAATTAGCTGTCTTGTGAACTCTTCATCAGTTTTTCTATGTGCCTAATTATTTAGCATATTATGCTATGAAAAATTAGCCATTATAGAGGATATAGTTGATTTTTGACTCATGTACTCTGCAGTTACACTTTGCATAATTTATGAGTTTCTATACAGAATTTATTATATATTATTTTCCTACTCAGAATAGCACCATATTTGTAGTAGATTATTGTTTATTGGTGCTAGACTATTATAAAGTATACTTATACATTTTGCGTAGAGCAACTCAGTGGTGCATTATATCTGGAGTCCTGAAGACTTGAAAGCAAATCTAGCCTCAGACACATACTCAGACACTGTGTGGTCCTGGTCAAGTTACTTAAAAAAAGTTTGCCTTTTTTCTATTTGCCTTAGTTTCTTTATCTATAAAACGGGGATGATAATAGCACCTGCCTCCCAGAATTGATGTTAAAACCAAATGAGGTAATAATCTCAAGCCACTTAGCACAGTGCCTGGCACAGGGTAAACAGTAAACAAATGTTAGCTATTATTTCTCTTCCTCTTCTTCTTCCTCCACCTCTTCTTCCTCTTTCTCCTTTTAAAAAAGTAAACTGCTCCTCAGGGTTACAGTCTCATCACTCTCATTTCTTTTAATCTGATCTCTCTCCACTGGAAAATCTCATTCAAGACTTCAGTTTTAGTTGCTGTCTAAAAGACTTCTTAAGAGTGGGTGAGTATGTTTGTGGCAGCCCTTTTTGTAGTGGCAAGAAACTGAAAATTGAAAAGATGCCCATCAATTGGAGAATGGCTGAATAAATTATGGTATATGAATGTTATGGAATATTATTGTTCTGTAAGAAATGACCAACAGGAGGATTTCAGAGAGGATTGGAGAGACTTGCATGAACTGATGCTGAGTGAAATCAGCAGAACCAGGAGAACATTATACACAGCAACAAGACTATACGATGATCAATTTTGATGGACATGGTTCTCTTCAACAATGATGTGATTCAAACCAGTTGTGCTGCGATGAAGATAGTCATATACATCCAGAGAGAGGCCTGTGGGAACTGAGAGTGAACCACAACACAGCATTTTAACGCTTTCTGTGAATATTTCCATGCATTCTGTTTTCCTTCTTAGGTTGTTTTTTTTTCCTTTTTCTCTTACTAGATCTGATATTTCTTGTGCAGTAAGATAACTGTATAGATATGTATACATGTATTGTATTTGTCATATAATTTATCCTATCTAGCATGTATTAGATTACCTGTCATCTAGGGGTGGGGGGCGGGGGGAGGGAAAGGAAAAGCTTGGGAAAAAAAGGTTTTTTTTTTTGCAAAGGTCAATGTTGAAAGGTCACTCATATGTTTTGCAAATAAAAAGCTTTATTTAAAAAAATAAATAAATAAACTTGCCTATGCCTTCAAAAAAAAAAAAAAAAAAGAGTGGGTGAGTAGAAAGT
Source organism: Myrmecobius fasciatus (assembly GCA_023553655.1). Taxonomy (NCBI): domain Eukaryota; kingdom Metazoa; phylum Chordata; class Mammalia; order Dasyuromorphia; family Myrmecobiidae; genus Myrmecobius; species Myrmecobius fasciatus. The sequence goes on from JAJPUD010006158.1 coordinate 50,629, forward strand.
AGTGTCTTTGGAATCCAAGGACTTGGTCCAAATTTTACTTCTCATGCTGATCTTGGAGAAGTCACTGAAATTCTCTGGGACTCGGTTTCCTCATCTGTAAAATAAGGAGGTTGAACTATATGACATTTGAACCCTCTTCCATATCTGTGGTACCAAGATTTCTCTTCTGAACTCCAGACCCACAGCTCCAACTGTCCACCTGACAATGCATCTGCTGCTTTGCCTGGTTTCAACTTCACAGAATAATGAGTTTCTTTAAAATGAAGATAAAGTTTTGGGACTGAATTTGAGAATATTAGAGCCAAAAAAAGATCTAAATTTCTGCCTCCCCCCAAAATAAATTTATCACTTCTAAACTTATCACTAAGATGCTACCTCAAGCTCTGGCATTACCTCTTTTAGACTCCTCTTCTCTCTGAATAGGGGCTGGAGGACAGAGTACCAATCTCCTCCCAACGCTTTCTTTTATAGAAGGCAAAAACTGAACTCTTGGCTCATTCTACTTTACATTTGCTACTCTACCTACTTTCAATTCCATTGAATAAGATGCTCCTTATTATATACCCCCTTTTTATCTTCTTTGTATGTTTTCTCTCTCTTTAAATTGTAAACCCTTTGAGGTCAGGGACTGCCTTTCTTTGTATTAATTGTGTGTCTATAGCTCAGTAGTGCCTGGCACAAAGTAGGTGCTTAATAGGTGTTTACTGGATATCTCTACTTGGAAGTCCTGCCATGACCTCAAAAACAATATGCTCCAAATAAGCTTACTCTTTTTCTTCCTATGCCTATTCATTGTTTTCACTTTGACAGTTTCTGTCAGTGACATCATAATTGTGTTGCATCATTCAATCAGTCTGCCATTTTTTTGGGCTGATCTTGGACTCTTTTTTTTTCTCTGATAGCCAATTAGTTACTAAATCTTATCAATTCAGTTAAATTCAATCATTTTTAAAGGCACCTCTTCTGCACAAAGCACTGTGTCAGATGCTGGAGAAACAAAACCAAAAATGAAATACAATGCCTGCCCTCATAGAGCTCTCATTCTATTATCAATTCTATCTCAACAATCTTTGTCATATTTATCTCTGCTTCTCTTTTTTCCTACATGGTCAAAACCTTAGTTAAAGACTGCATTGTCAAAGTTGTGGACTTTTAGAAGAGTCTCATATTAGGGGTTCCCATGCCCACTCCTTCCTCTACCATTCAATCCCTCTACACCAATTCCTAATTAATCTTTATTATAAAAAGATACATGATTTTCTATTCCATTCACTCTGTTCAAATCATTCCTTTGCTCAAATGCCTTCAATGCCTTTCTTTTGCTTACTAAATGAAGTTCAAAATCATTCTGCTAAGAATTCAAGGCCCTTCACCATCTGACACCCCTGGCCACATCTCTTCAATCTTATAACAACTCTCAAAGTGCTCTAGTCAAACTACAATTCCAAAGGCATCCTGGGAGCAGATCCCATACTTTCCTGCCTCCAGACTTTTGTTCAATCAGTTCCCTCTGCCTTTTTTGCTCTCTCTACCTTCTTTTTTTACTGAAATGCTATCCATCCTTTAGAGACCAACTCAAATTCTACTGATCCATGAAGCCCTTCCTGATCACCTCTGTCAGTAATCTCTTTTCCTGCAGATAGTATGCAACATTTTGCTTATACTTTCTTTATGGATTTATCATGAATTGTTTTCTATCAAAGTTATGAATATTTATGTCTTAGCCTTCCTTTAGATTTATCTTGGAGTTCAGAGACTAGGTCTTATCTCAATTTTTTATCTTCTAATGCTCCTAGAACAGTGCTCTGCATATAGTAGGAGCTTAATAAAAGACTATTAAATCAAAACTGAATCATGATAAAACCAATGTTTTAGAAAGTTAACAAGGTGAAAGATGAAAACCTGTAAGGTATTTTATCCCCAAATGTGCACTCCCAAATCTCTATCTCCAGGCCTTCATTTATCTCTTATTCATCTCTACCACAGTGTCTCAAATGGAAGAAAAAAAAAAAGGAAAAAAAAAACCTTAAATCACAACCCAGTTTTACTTGTAAACTGGTTTTCTATATAAGAAGAAAAGAGATCCAAGTGAGAACTCTTGGCAAAAGAATAATGTGTGGTATTAGGAATCATTTGTCTGTGTGTGACTTTCTTGTTTTATTTGTATTTGTTATCCCTTTGGCAGAGGGTATTGTAACAACATTTTGCATGCCAAAAATACTTGCCATACAGTGCTAAGACATGATTATAGAGGTCAATGTAATGGTAGAGATGATGATTACCTCACAAAAATAATGGGATACCAGAACTACAGGAAGAAGAAGAGAGACCTTTGATTACCTAGTCCTTATCCAAGTAACACAAGTCAATTAAAACTACATTCTTGGGTCTACCTTCTAAGCACTTTCCCAGTTTTTCTCTCTTCTGATAAATAATGGGTAATGAGACTAGTACAATCCTTCTTAACAACACTACTGACAGTGCCTTTGTTTATTATTTCTTTATCTTTCCCAGACCCAGGAATATAAAAAGGGGAGTTTTTTTGTTTGGTTGATGATGAGATATAACCATTTCCTCTGGCATGCCACAGGGGGATTTTTAGTATTCTTGCTTTGAATGGCCAAAGAATTGCTCCAAAAATCCCAAGCAATTCAAGTTCAGTTCTCTGGAAAATATTTGCAGTATAATGTTGTTCTTTTGTATCCAAGTATCCTTAGCTCTATTTGGCATTTTCTTAGCAAAAGTACTGGAGTGGTGTCACATTTTTCTCCAGATGAGGAAACTGAGGCAAACGGGATTAAGCAACTAGCTCAGGGTCACACAACTAGTAAGTGTTTCAGGAAGCTCTATCTGTATCACCACAGAGCTGCTGGTCTGGCAGTGCAACTTTAGGCAAATTACTTATTGTCTCAGTATTCAAGATAAAGCTCAAAGAGTTTGCAGAGAGCCACGTTGGTGGGAGATTACTCATTAGGGACCTCTTCATACTAGTGAAATCCCAGGTCTAGTTAACTCTGTCCTATTATGTGTCAGATCCTTGGCTAAGCATGTTTCAGATTTGCGTGCCATCTCCCTGTCACTTTCAGGATCAAATATAAAATCACCTTTTGACATTCAAAGCCTTTATAACCTGTCTGGTCCCTCTCCTTCCTTTTGTGTTTTCTTATATCTTATTTAATTCCTTTGGTCCAGTGATAACTGGTTCCCTTGCTACCAGCTGCACAAGACATCTGATTCTGATTTTGATTCAGTCAGGCAAAAAACACTTAAGTGCTTACTATGTGCCAGATACATAGTGAGCCCTGAGAACACAAAAAAGGGCAGGACAGTCCTTGCCCTCAAGAGGAGCTCACAATCTAATGAGAGAAGACAACACATAGAAAGAAGAGAGGGAAGAGAGATAGTTACAGGCTATGATGAAGACCTGAAACCTGGGAGAGAAATGGTACAGAGAGGTGAGCATCTCAGAGGTGATCACATCTTGCAGAATGATGAGTATCTGGAGATCCTGAAGTGCAGAAAAGCAGCTGAATGGGAAATTGAGCATTTTCACTAGGTGTCCCCCATGCCTGGAATTTTCTCTCTTTTTATCACTCCTTTCTGGATTCCTGTCCCAGCTAAAATCCTAATTTCTATAAGAAGCTTTTCCGTAATCCCCATGATCACCATTGCCTTCTCTCTATTGATTATCTCCAATTTATCCTGCATATATTTTGACTATTTTCCTGTTATGAGATCCTGAAGAACAGGGGCCATCTTTTGCCTTTCTTTGTATCACCAGCACTTATCACAATGCCTGGCACATAGTTGTTGTTCAGTTGTGATTGACTACTTGTTACCATTTAGGATTTTGATTTGGTAAAGACACTGGAGAAGTTAACTATTTCCTTCAGTTCATTTTACAGATAAGAAAAATGAGGCAAATTGTAGCTAAGTGATTTGCCCAGTCATACATCCAGTAAGTGTTTGAGGACAGATTTGAACTCAGGAAGATGAGTTTTCCTGATTGTAAATGTGACATTCTATTCACTGTGTCACCTAGCTGCTCTTCAGAATAAGTGCTTAATAAAATGCTTGTTGGGTGGATGAATATATTTATAGATATTAAATATATAATAAGTGATAATAATGAATATATTCTTATTATATATTTTATATTAATCTATATGTGTGTCATATGATTCTACTACTGCCATTACTGGACCTTGAGGACAGGAGCATCTTGTAAAATGTTTATTTCTCACCTAATTCCTAGCAAAGTGGTCTATATGTAGAAGGTACTTAACAAATATTTATTATGTTAAGTTGAATTGCACTGAATTAAACGAGTTGAAGTAGTTAACTCTCTGAGGTGCTTCTTGTTTCCAGTCTTCATATCTGAACCTGAGGAAGTACACATTCTCTTAAATGAAGGTATATTTTAAAATTTCTGTCATATTTCCATTTTTCTATGGTGGTACACTAAACTGAGACATATTATTGTCCCATTTCCAAATAAACATATTCTATAGACTCCCTCATTCTTTTAATTCATATCACAGTGTGACCTTGAAAAATTCAGATATTGCATTCAAAGTCTGTTAGTTCCTTATCTTGCCAAAATCTCCAGTGTCAATTGCTGTGATGGCAATATATCAAAATAAATAACTCATCACATTGGCTTAGTGAAGTATCCATAAATACATTGATGTTCAAATGATCAGAATTTTATGAGCAAGAGCTAGAGATTATTGCAATACACACACATATCTGCAATGTAAACTCTAAGAAGGGCTTTAGTCCAAATACATTAATAATGTATAAACAGGAGAATGTTTATATTCATGCTGAGAGTGCCTGAAACTCCTTCCTTGATTCACAGAAAATTCTAAGTCTTTCAGGGACATTTATCATCAAGTTAACACATGAGAACACTTTAGCAAGTTTATGGTTTAGTTTCATGAAAGCGTGGGAGCCAAATCTTTAAAGGTAATGTTTTTCTTTAATGCAAATCTCATCAAACACAGTTTGAAGTCAGCAAATCATCCTTCAGGTTTTGAAGCAACTTAATAAAATTCCTTGCCCAATCCTCCAACAAAGTGACTTCAGAGTTAATTTGGCTAAGCCTGAATGTTCTCATCTGTAAAATGGTGATACTAAGACTCATGTTGTCTGTCTGGGAATGCTACTGTGAATAAGGTGCTTTGTGAATCATAAAAACATGATATAAATGTAAGGTATAATTATTATTATTATTATTTTGTGAAAACATGGTTGTTGGTATGCAAAAATATCCAAAAAACATCAAAAAAACTTATATGGTTGTTGTAAGGGTCAAATGGGATAACATATAAAGTATTTTGTAAATTTCAAAGTATTATATAAATGCTGGTGGTGTTGATATTATACATAATCATTGGACCACTGAATTCAAACTACCTGCCTGGTGATCTGTACCTGTTTACTATGGAAAGAAATTGGCACTGGGGAAATGAGGCACTGTGGACCAAAATCAAGGCAAGAGTACCTGTTTTAAATTTCTTTATATTTATATTTATATATTATATTTTTATGTTATTTTATAGTTTATAATATTATATCATAATATTATATATTTTTCTTTCTTTTTCATTCATTTATTTATTTGTTTGTTTGTTTTGCTATGGCAATTGGGGTTAAGTGACTTGCCCGGGGTCACCCAGTTAGGTAGTGTTAAGTATCTGAGACCAGATTTGAACTCAGGTCCTCCTGACTTCAGAGCTCTTCTTACTCTTCTTACCTTTCTAGTCTTCTTACATTTTACTATATTCCTACTCTGCATTCCAACTACTCTAGCCCACTAGCTGTTCTGCTCACAGAACACTTCATCACTCATCTAGCTTCCTTCAAGATTCAGCTCAAATATTATCTTCTGAAGGAGTCTTTTCTATCTCTCCAACCTTTGGTATCTTTCTTTCTAAGGTTATCTTGCAAAAACTTTGTTTTCTATATTTCCCTACTTACATTTGCTTTGCTTCTTCTCATTAGATTGTGAACTCCTTGAAGACGAGGACTTTTTTTTTTTTTGCTTCTTTGTATCCAATACATAGAACAGTTCCTGGCATATAGTATGCATTTACCAAATGCTTCTTAATTGATTGATTAAATAGTGGGTCAATAGTCTTGAGAAAAAACAAGCGAAAGTGTAGATGGTAACACATATGTAATCTGCTACAAGTGTCCAGCCCATTTGTTCTTTTTCAGCGTATCTTGTTCACAATAAAATATTTTCCCCAGCAGAATATAAATTCCTTGAGAACAGAGACTATTTCATTTTTGTCTCATATACCAGTACAATAAATCTTTGTTGAATGACAGGACAGACATAAGTAATGTTATCACCAGTCAACAGTACAATAATTTTGAATCAACTTATTGTGTCCCAGGCTGTCATTACTGAGATCAACGATCATGGTAGTCCAGTATTTTTTCCTTAGCATTGGCATCTAGAGATGTTTTGTGGAATGGTGTGATGTAATAACAACAACAGTATTGGTATTTTTTGTTCTTGATTGAGGTCTTCCAATGCTGAGAGCCTGTTTAAATAAAAGTCACTAACTAGAGTCTGTCTGAGAGTGGAGTTAAAGGAACTTGATCTGGAGAAGAGATTCACATGGAACAGAGTAACTGTCCTCTGGTGTTTAGAGGGTTATCATATGAAATTAGAGTTCTGCTTGGTGTCAGAAGGCAAAACTAGGAACAACAGAAATGAATTGTAAAGAGGGAAATTATGATTTGATACAAAGAAGAATCTTGCTAACAATGAGAACTGTCTCAAAATTGAATGCAGTGCAAATGAAGGTCTGTACTTCTTCACTGGAGATCTTCATGTTGATAGCCAAAGTATGGCTACTTTGAAGAAAAATTATAGAGGGAATTCTGTTCATAGATAATATAGATTGGACAAGATAATATTGAATTGTCTCCCTAAGATGAGGTTATGTTATTTGAAGCATTCTGAAATCCCTTCAGTGACCTTTAAGAGGTAAAGAAATTCCTAGTCTGAGAACCAAGGGATCAGATAAGAAGAAAAAAACAGTATATGGGTGAGAGAAAGCAGCTTTAGAGATTGAAAGATACAAGTCTAAATCCTGCCTTTGATAGAATAGGAAGTTTCCATGCCTAAAGTTCTTCACACTAATGAAACGATAGGTTTGAAAACAAAATAAAAGGATGTAGACAAAATAGCTATATTTTAACTGAGTATTTCTGCATATAAAATAGATTTATTTTCTTCTTGATATATGTATCCCCTACAATGATGTGAATAGTGAAATATTCATGCCTGCCATTCTAGTCTGATTTTTCTTTGTATCTTCTCATAAGTTGCCCACAGTGAGTCCACCACACATGCTGGAAACTTTTTTTCACTTTTATAGTTACTGTTGTTGTTAATTAGAAGGTACTCATCAGGTACTCCTCATTCTTAGCACATGACTGGATCATCTTTACAGAATGTGAGGGCTAAACGAGATCACAGAAATCACATAATACAATCTTCCATTTTATGGAAGAAGAAACCAAGATCAAGTGACTCATTCAGGGTCATAACTGACAGAAGCCAACATCCAAGAAGGTGGTTCTTTCACTATGACCACTGGGTTTACCCAGTCCAGAAGACTCTAATAATAACTCATATTTGAAGATTTGGATGGAGATCTGAATCAGGGACATCAGTTAAAAGGTTATTGTAATAGTTATAGTGATAATTGTAATAGGTGAGAGCTGATGAGGACCTGATCTAAGGTGATTCTGTTTAAGTAAGAGAAAAGGGTATATATGTGAAAAATTGTTTAGGTAGAGACATTAAATTTTGGTAATAGAATAGATTCATGAAGCTATAAACATTCCCACTAATATTCCCTAAACAGCCTTATAAAGAGAAAAAAAAATTCTCAACCTAATTGTTCTATGAAAAGATCATCCAAAAAAAAAAAAAATAGAGAAATAGCACCTGAGTTGAACTTTGAAGGACTAGAGGGAAGCATTTCAACAAATGAATAAAGTGTATGTGTGTATGAAGATTATTCACTGGATTGTATTAGTTAAAGCTAAAAGAACCCTTAGATGCAAACTAAGCTTATTTTTATAGATGTAAATAGTTGTTTGTTTTTTTGCTAACTAGAATATTTTTCCCTCACCCTCTCTTTGGAGTTAATGTATCAGTCTGCCAACTAGAATTTATTAAGTACCTACTTTATCAGTTAATAAGAATTTATTAAATTTCTACTATGTACCAGGTGTTGTGGTAAATTCCAGGAATATTAAGAAAGACAAAAAATCCTAATCTCTGTTCTCAAGGAGCTCACACTAATGGGAGAAGCACTATGCAAACAGCAGTGTACAAAGTATTCACAATAGTAATAGTAATTTTGGAATAGGAGGAACAAGGTGGTACAATGGATAGAATGTTGGGCCTAAAATAAGGAAGATTCATTCATCTGAGTTCAAATCTGGCCTCAGACACTTACTAGCTGTGTGACCCTGGGCAAGTCATTTAATTGTTTCCCTCAGCTTTCTCATCTGAAAAATGAGTTGGAGAAGATAATGGAAAACCACTATGGTATCTTTGCCAAGAAAACCCCAAATGGGGTAAAAAAAAATCAGATATGACTAAAATGATTGAACAGCAACAATCCCAAAATAAAAGCACTATGATTAAAGAGGAGTAGGACATGTTTCTTGCAGATGTTCAGACTTTAGTTATGACTTTCAAGTTATTTCTTTCAGGAAGCCAGGGAAGCTAAGAGGCAATGAGGGAAAATGTTCCAAGTGTGAAGGATAGCCAATGAAAACACTCTAAATTGAGAGATGGAATATCTTGTGTGAAGAATAGTAAAAAGACTCTTGTAAGTGTCAATCCAGAACAATGAGTTGTTGCTGAGTTATAAGAAGATTGGAAAGGTAGAAAGGGACAAAGATATAAAGGAGGTTATGAAAAGAATAGGAGTTAATGGAAGTCTATCCACCAGAATAGTAGAGGTGTTTCTGTCATTACTGTGAAATTAAAAAGACTGTTCTGAGTTTATTATATAAAATAAATTCTCTCAATAGAAAAAAATTAATTTAAAAAAGTCATTCTACTATAAATTTACTTCTTCCACAAAGTGTAATCCTATTTCAGAAAGATAAAACTTTAGCCATTAGTGACCATAAATCTATATATGAATTTTAACGTGTTTTGGTTTCATCCTCCCTGTAATTCTTAATACATAGGAAGGATTTATCATTGTTTTCCTGTAATACCTTGTAGGGTCTTGCTTGAGATAATGGTTTCCAATATAAATATAAATAGCTATATCACTCATGGATTCATTAAGTGTTCTTTGCAATGCACCTGGGTTTATTTCAATTCAGCAAAGGTGTATAAAGTCATTTTTATGCACAGACCACTGTGCTAGGCACATAAGGAGCTATAAAAATGGTCTCTGACTTTATGAGATTTAAAACTGAAGAGTTTTAACTAATTTTGATTTAGCCGTTAGACACAAAATACATAATTATGAACTTTTACAGTATAGTAGCCTTGAAAGACTAAATTAAGATCCAGGCTAATAATTACTGACATTCATATAGCTCTCTTTATATATAATCTCATTTGCTTTTCACAAATGCCCTGTGAAAAAAGATAGAATAAGTATTAGGATGGCTGTCTGGGCCTTGAGCAATTAAGTGACATTGCCCAGGACACAGAGCCAGTGGGATTGAGATGCAAGACCAGCATCTAGAAATTTCTAACTCCAAGGACATTTTTCTCTCCATTATGTTATTCGGCTTCTTTTAAGTATTATTTTTGCCACTCCACTAATGAGGAAATAGAGGCTTATTGAGGTTGAGTCAGTTACCAATGGTCCCAAAGCTATCAAGAGTTGGTGGGAGTATTCAAAGAAAGGAGGCCTAAAGCCAGCATTCTTTATATTCACCATGCTGAGTTTGGTGGAAGAATAATCCCTAAATCAGAGCTGAATGTAGTGATAGACTCCAGGGGAAAATCAACACCTTGCATAAGACTCAATATTGCTTAATTTTAAGTTGACAGATTATATATTTCTACATGCTATATAAACATCCTATTTAATGTCTAGGGCTATCACCAAAATATATTCATTTATTGATGTAATCATCCAATGATGATAATAATAATAATTAAACTTTACAAAAATTATCTTATTTGATGCTCACAGCAATCCTGTTAAAGGTTAAGTAAATTAAGAATCAGGTCTTCCTGACTTCAAGTCTACCACTCTAGTGCTGGTTGTATAAATTATAAGTTTCTTGAAAGTGGGCAGGGAATAGGATTTACCTTCTTTGTACTGACCCATGGATGATCATAGGAGTTTGAATGAGGCAAGCATAAAATAAGTCATTTTTGAATCAATGTGCCACACTTTTAAATGTAACCAACAGTCAATTTAAGAAAGAATTCCCTATCAGTAGGGGAGAACTGCTTAAATAATATATTAAGGGAGCTAATCCAATAAATGTTGATTGAAGTTTGGCTTTGTAATTCATGAATTTTTTTTTAAATTTCCTTCACCAATTATATTTTACTACCTAATATTATAATGATTTTATACTCTTTGGGTTCATCCTATTCTGAGTTCAAGAGACAGGGGAGATCCAGAAGTGTATTTGGGGAGGGCAGAAAGGACAAATGAAAATAACATGGAAAATGTAACTCAAAGGGAATATAACAAAAATTTGACTTTTTAGCAATAAGAACAGATGGTGACATTAAAATTTTTCCTAGTAACTTTGGAAAAGGGTAGAGCAAGGTCATCTAGGAAAGGAGCAATAGCCTCACAGGATTTATTAAATGGTGTTTTAAAGAAAGAATTTGTGAAGGAGAAGGGAGAGGAAAAAAGGGAGATGGGAGAAAGGAGAGAAACAGAGATAGAGAGAGGAGAGAAAAATATTAAAAGAGAGATGGGGAATGAAGAAAAGAGAGGAGGCAAAATAAAGGGAAGCAAAGGGGAAAGAGAGAAGTGGAAAAGAGGAAGAAGAGGAGGAAAGATGACACATAGAGAGAAGAAGTAGAGATAAGAAAAGGGAAGAGAGACTGAGAAGAGAGAGAAGACAGAGAAAGGGGAGAGGGAGAGACTTCTAGGCCCAACCAGAGAGAGGTATAGACCCCAAAACAGATATAGAAAGCTGATCTTAGAATGTAGATGACCTAAATTCAAATCTTGTCTCTCCTATTTACCATCTGTGTGACTTAACATGTGTATAACATTTATCTAATTTAAAATTTATATGCCTGACAACTCACAGACTTATCTCCTATGTCAAAGACCCACTGATCTGAAAATGGAGTAAGTTCTTACAATGGGAGTTCCTCACATGGGTGAAATCACAAATACATTACATAAATTATTTTATCTGCAGAAAAACTTGCCCCCTCTGGGTCTCAGTTTCTTCATCTGTAAAATTAGGTGGTTGGATTAGCTATCCTCCAGGTCTATGATCTCAGGAGAACACATTTGATTATATTTTCAAGTAGAACTTTAATGCAAACACATCTAATGTTTTGAAGCTCAAGGACAGTATTTTGACAGGTCAATGGGAAAATGAGTAGAATCACAGACTTTTAAAATTGAAAGGGGATTCAGATGCCAACAAGTTCAACCCTCCTTGAAGCATGAATCCCATCAAAACATAAGATTAAGAGTCATCCAGCCTCCAATAAAATACCTCCAGTGATGGAAACTTCCTTATTCCTGACATAGCCTATGACTTTTATAGACAGCTCTGGTTCTGGTACATAGAATGGACTCACTCTTTCTTATTTATTACATCTTGACTCTTCCATGTAATAATAGTGCAAAGAATTGACAGTCCCTTTGGTAGGCTATATATTACAAATGATAAACATCAATTCCTATCTCAAGAACAAAAATCTGAGTTCCTCGATGGATGGAATAATAAAATTAAACTTTTTAAATAATGCTTCACAATTGACAAAACACTTTCCTTACATGAGGATTGCAAGTAGGAAGCAAGGTAAGAAACAAAGAGAGAAAAATCTCTATACATGAAGAAACAGACTTAGAGAGGTTAAATTTTTTGATCAAAGTTCCATAGCTTTTAGGCTGTATGCATTTCTCAAATCCAGGCATTCTGACTCTATTCTTCAGTGCTCTTGCCCTAATGCCACATTATCTGAGTCATGCTCCTGTCCCCATTTATCATTTCTGGCAAATCTAAATAGTGAATTTTCTGCTGATAACACGATTACATGAGATGACTGCATTTGAACACAACACAAGCCTTGCTTTTTTTTTTTTTTTCTTAATTCAATGATGAACCACTTCAATTAAATCAAATCAAGATGACAGGGACCAGAAAGAAGCTTCTGCCATGCACAAAATATCCTACAAAACTCCTAATAGAAAACACTTCAAGTTGCAACCAATCATTACTTTAACCTTTATCTTACTCTTCTATCATAATAAACAATCAGTAAATTAGTCTTCTGGGGTACTTCACGTGGTACAGAGCAGCAAATTGCACAACTTTGATCCTGCACCCAAGATACTCCATTAGGGTACCATCTGTCTCCCTCCCCTCTCTTCTAGTATTCCAACAGGATTGCTAATAATGAGTATCCTGGCATTAACAGCATTACTGGTGCCAGGTGGCAGAATAGGGCAGATGGAGGAGCTCTCAGAACTGTAGGATCCCAAATATAAAACTTTATGATGAAAAATGTTTAGCTTCTATAGTCACAGAAGAAAATGAAATTAGGATTCTATCATCCATTAATTAATTTCATTTTGAAACTAAAGAGAAAAAGAATCTATTTCCCATCACTGGTATTATTGTATGTGTTTAGGATCATAAGACTGAAAGCAGGAAGAAATCTTGTTTGTTATTCAGTTGTTTCAGTCATTCCTGATTCACTGTGACCTCATTTGGAGTTTCCTTGATAAAAATACTTGGAATGTTTTGCCATTCCTTCTCCAGTTCATTTTGTAGATAAGGAAACCACAGCAAATAGTGTTAAATGACTTGTCCAGGGTCACACAGCTGGTAAGCTTTTGAGGCTGGATTTGAACTCAGTTTTTCTTGACTCTAGCCCAGACATTTATCTACTCTGCAACCTCACTGCCCTAGAAAAAGATCTTAGAGGTCAAGAGTTCTAAATCTGGGATGATGAACTTTTTTTTTAAATAAAAAGTATTTCAAAGTCTTTAAGTTTTAGTAGCTTAAAACTGCACTGAGACCTTTAGGACACCCTATAATTTTATCATTATATTTCAATACAGGATAGACCAAAATATAGAAAGTATTCATTAACTGGGGAAATCACTGAACAAATTGTAGTGTCTCAAATTGTAGAGATGGCTTTGGGGTCATCCTGTATAATTGGTTTCCCTTGAAATCTTGTATATTTTCTTATACATTGAGATGGATATCATGGACTTTACTATTCATCTAAATGGGGCCTGAGACAAAAAAGTGAGGGGCCTCTGCTGTAATCCATGTTTTATATCTGAGAAGAAAGTTAGGCAACTTGTATAGGTCACAAAGCTTAAACAGCAGAGCTAATATTCAAATCCAGATGGAAGGACAGAAGATCTTAAAACAAGCACAAGAAGGGATATTAGAAGTCATCTGGCCCCATCTCGTGATTTGACAATTAATAAAAATAAAGCCTATGGAAGTATGATGACTTGTTTACAATCATACATAGCCTATGTCCAAGGCAGAATTAGACTACAAAGCAGTGCTCAGGCATCTCACTGTAGAACATGTGTATAAAAATATGCTTAAGCATCTTTTTTTTTTTTTTTTGCTTTATTTTTCTTGAGGGTTTTTTTTGGGGGGGGCGAAAGGGAAATCTGGTTTTTTTGGCAACATGATTTTTATAGAAATGTTTTTTTATTTATTAATACTTTTTATTTGCAAAACATATGTATGGGTAATTCTTAAACATTAACCCTTACAAAGCTTTCTGTTACAAATTTTCCCCCCCTACTCCCCACCACTCCCCTAGATGGCAGGATATCCACTACATGATAATTATGTTAGAATACTTAAGAAATCGAATATATGTATAGTTATTGCATCATTTTTGTGCAGGAGAAATCATATCTACAAGAAAGAATAATCCGATAAAGGAAATTATAGAAATGTTTTGCATAAATTCACATGTGCCTTCACAATGTGGGGGGATGGGCAGGGAGAAGAGGAGAGAATCTTGAACTCTATTAAAGACATGTAAAAACATGTTTTGTATGTAACTGGGAAAAACAATATATCTCTCTACATACATATATATGTAATAAGAATACGCCTTAGAAGGAAGCTAAAATACCTTTTTAATCCTTTTAAAAATGTTGTAATCATTAGCAAGCAAAAACCAGAATGAGGACATTTACTTCCTAAACAATAACATTTGAGCCATATGCTTTTTCTTTTTATTACTCTCATTAAGTAAAACAAGGTCTTGCTAACTGCAAAATAACGAGCAACAGAATTATAAGTTTGATAACTTGTCAGAGTGAATTCAAGCAGAATTTTGCTCTCAGTGAAATGGTCAGAATCTTGGATAGTCAAACCTACTTGCTTGTGCTTCAGGTGAAGTTGGATACAATTCTCATTCCAATAAGTCCTATCATCTCTAAGTTATCACACTTAGGAAGAAGGTTAATGAAAATGCAATCCAACTTCTCATTTATTAACTAATTGTAGTAGTTGCTTGGCTAATAACAACCATACTGCTTCTGGGTTTTGACATTCAAAACTGGATTTCGCACCCCCCCCCCAACTATGACTTGGCTATTGAATGGCTTTCAGGTTTTTAAAATGTCAGTTCTAACTCTAGATTGCATGAGTCTGGATCGGTGTGAGAACAATAGCAAATGTAAGTCAATTATGGAATCCCAGGATATGAGTTAGGGAGAACCTTCAAAGTCATTTAATTATTTCTCCTTTACAGTTTTACAAGTGATGATCTAGCTTCTGCTTGAAGACCTCTGTTGAAAAGGAACTCGTGAAATAAAAGGAAATAATTATGTTAATAGTATCTACTACTTATATTAGTTCTTTAGGGTTGGAAAAGTGCTTTTTGTATCATTTCTTTTGACTCTCACAACAACCTGAGAAGGAAAAACAATGGGACACTGGAAGATTTATAAGAATCATAACCAATTTTTTAATATATCACAGATTGAGAGATTATATTCACAGGAAGAGATGTTTACATTAGATGATTTAGGGCAAGGGGCAGGGTTCATTCTTTTAGGAAGCAGGGACCTAGACTATATTTGCATAAAGTTGTAAAACAACAAAAAGAACAATGTAAAGACATATAGCAATGTATATAATCTATAATATGTTATTAGCAATGAATGAGTACATGAAAAAGCTATTATTTAAACCCATATTCTGTATAAAGCATTGTGCTAAGTTCTGGGATACAAATAGAAAAAGTTATACACTGCCTGTCAAACTCCTAATTGGAGGAGCCAACACATAAAAGAAAATTCAGATGCAGGGCAGATAGAAAAGTACCAAGATTTCATTGGTGGGGTATATGGTAAGGCTCCGAAATGCTTAGGTCACTTAAATAGTTGATAAGAGAATACCACAGGACATGGAAGCAGGACAGATGCAAGGCCTTCTGGTTCTTCATCTTATTAAAAGGAAAGGAACTCTTGATGTCCATCTCATTCAACTCTGTAGGTAGGTAAGCAGCCCATGTAAGGGAGTAGGATCTCCTGGTCATTATCAACCTAGATAGGTTCTGGGACTTCCCAGGACTAGGAAAGGGATAAAAGGTGAAGTATACAGTAAGGAAGTCCCTTTTGAGGGCAGCTTTTTCAATTACCCAGTTACTGAATCTCAGCATGTGAAATGATCTTCAGTGGGTAAAAAGTAATATGATATTACTGAAGACACAAAAAGGAGAAATAACAGACAGATAATCTGAGCAGTGCCACTGAAATATTACAAGAAAGAAGAAACTTTGATTATATAAAATTATAAGAAGAAAATCTGTTTCCTGGAGGTACATGTGAATAGATGGGGAGGAGTTTTGCAAAAACTGCTATCCAATATATGTAGGCACTCAATACAAACAAATAAGGACTATTACCAACAGATAAATAGTAGAAAACATATGAAAAGACAGTTCTCATGAGGAGAAATCCAAGCTTCTAACAACCCCATGGAAAAAATGCTCCAAACAATTACTACTAAGAAAAATGCAACTTAAAAAAGCTCTGGAGGGCTACTTTTCACTAATCAGCTTACCAAAGAGGAGAAAAAATGAAAGTGATAAATTTTGGATGGGCTTTGGGAAGACAGTCATACTAATGTGCTATTGGAGAAGCTATGGATTGTTCTAACCATTCTGGAATGCAATTTAGTGACCTTCAAAGTCACTAAATTATGCAAATAATTCTTGACCAACATAGAGTCTTATTCTGCATCTGTATTCCTTTAGATACATAATCCAAGGGAGGGGATTCATATGCAAAAGGAGAAAGGAAAAGAAAGAACTAAACATTTATTAAGCACTATGGTACTTTTACAATTATTACATTATTTGATCAATTGATTTAAGCAACACCACCAATATATGTAAAACATATATATACATAATGATATATACCTATGTAAAATATATAGTCATAAAATATATACCTCACACACATGTGTGTGTGCATGTATGTGTGTGTGTGTAACTTTTTGGTGCAGCAAACAACCAAGGCTAAACAAATCATGGTATATAAATGCAATAGATTATTTGAGCTGAAAAAATGACAAAAGGAACAGTTTGAGAGAAACCTGAGAAGACTAGTATAAAATAAAGAGAATGAAACAAGCAAAATTAAGGGAACTATTTATACAATGAATGAAACACTGTAAAAGAAAACAACTATGAATGATTTAAGAATTCTTGTCAATTCAGTTTACTGACCACAAGTTCAGAGACTGATGATGGAGTGTACTTCCTGCTCCTAAGTGGAAAGGTAAGTGTTAATATGCACATAATTAGTTTTTCATTTTCAGACCTTGACAATACAACACATTTATTTTGCTGATTATTTGTCAGGAAAGGGTTTTTATTTTTGTGTGTGTATACAGAGAATAGTGATGGGAGAATCAAGATAGCAGTGATAGGGATGAAAACAAGCAAGCAAGAAAGAAGCATCAATGGAATATTTAAAAATACCTATAAAGAAGTAAAATGAAATTTAGAAGGAGACATGTACAGACATGGTGATGTTGGTACCACCATATGCATTGAATAAATATATTCAAGAAAAACAAGTTCTATGAAAGATTCATGGTTTCATGTATGAATACGTATGATTCTCTTTTTCTGACCTTTATATTTGGAAATGTTCATGCTTTTGTTAATTTTCTGATTCACAATAAACTATTTTTTTTCTTAAAGTAGTCACTAGATCATAAGATCTTAGCTCTAGAGTTAGAAATGGATCTCAGAAACCACCTAATCTAATTCCCTCATTTTATAGATGAGGAGGTTATGCCCTCTTCTCACATTTTCAATATTCTCATCAAAAATAAAAAATATGTTTTTCAGAGGTAAGAAATCCTTAGCTGCAGTTACTGCTATAGCTACTCAATTCTCCAAACATTAAGTACTATTATGCACAAAGTATTGTACCAGGCTATGAAAACAGAAAGCTAAATATAACATAGGACCATATCTCAAGAAGCAAACACTACATTGGAGGTAGGGATTAAATAGAAATCAACAGAAAAAAAAATCTTTATTTGATTGTTTTTTTACTATATATGATGTTGTCTTGGGTTCTGGTCACTTTTGTTTAGTTTTGTATTATTTCATGCAAACTCTTCATATTTTCCCTTAAGTCAACCTGCTCATCATTTCTTATAGCATAGTAGTGCTCCAAAACAGTTATACACCATAACTTTAGTCATTTCCCAAATGATGGGCATCCCCTCAATTTCCAGTTCTTTGCCTCTACAAAAAGCACTGCAATAAAAATTTTAGAACATATTAGTTTTTTCCTTTTTTTCTGAATTGGAAAACAGAATTAATTAGTAGTTATATTGTGGGGTCAAAGAGTATATCCATTATAATTCTCTGGGCATAGCTCCAAAATGCTCTCCAAAATAATTAGTTCAGTTCACAGTTCCACCAAGAGTATTTTAGTGTCCCAGTTTTTTTCAAATCCAATTCAACATTTATAATTTCCCCTTCTACCATTTTAGTCAGTCTGACCAGTGTGAAACATTATCTCAGAATTTTTTAATTTGAGTTTCTCTATTCAATAATGATTAGAGAAGTTTTTCATATGACTACATATATACACACATATATATACATATGTATATATATATATATATATATATATATATATATATCTTTTATTCCTTCTTCTAAAAGCTGCCAATTCACATCCTTTGACCATCTATCAGAATGACTCATTCTGATAAATTTCACAAAGTTCTCTATGTTTTGTTTTTTGTTTTTTTTGCCTGAGGCAATTGGGGTTAAGTGATTTGCCCAGGGTCACACAGCTAGGGAATGTTAAGTGTCTGAGACCAGATTTGAACTCAGATACTCCTGACTTCAGGGCTGGTGCTTTATCCACTGCGCCACCTAGCTGCCCCTCTATATGTTTCTTTATCTAAGGAACTGCCCATAAAATTCTACCTCTTATCAGTTTTCTGCTTTCCTTTTTATCTTGGCTACACTGGTTTTATTTATACATATTTTTTTAATTTAATGTTATCAAAGTTATCTATTTTATGTCTCACAATGCTCTTCATCTCTTCTTTATTCATAAATTGTTCTTCTATGTATCAATTTAACAGGTAATATGTTAAATGTTTTTCTAATTTACTTATAACTCCCTTTATGTCTAGGTCCTGCATCTGTTTTGACTTTATCTTGGCAAATGGTATAAGATGTTTGTCTCTACTTAGTTTCTGCCAGACTGCTTTCCAGTTTTCCCAACAAATTTTTACCAAATAGTGAATTTTTATCACAAAAGCTAGGATCTTAACATTTATCAAACACAGTTACTATAATCATTTACTATTGTGTATTGTTATATCTACTCTCTTCCACTGATACACCCTTCTATTTCTTGGCCAGTGCCAGATATTTAGATAATTAATACCTTAAAATACAGTTTATGAACTGGCATTATTAGACCTCCTTCCTTTATATTTTTTCTTTAATTCCTATAATATTCTTGACCTTTCATTTTTCCAAATGAATTTTATTATTTTTTTCTGATTGGTTATTTTACCTATCAGAATTCTCAAGTCTAAGTTTTTCTTTTTGATATTTCTGAAGAAGGGAGTTCTTAATATATTGCTCTTCTATCTATCCTTTTTCAGACAGTGGTTTATAGCTAGTAGACAGAGGAAAAAATAGCAGGTTTAGAATCAGAGGTAGGGACTCTGGCTTGACTATGGGCTGCCAGTATGACTCTGGGCCAGTTGCCTGGCCTCAATAGGGCTCATTTTATTCTTCTTTAAACAAAACTGGACTAACTGATCTCTGTTCTCTTACCCAGGCATCATATGATTGTACTCTTTTTTTAGTAAGACAAATCAGCAGGCTTCTTCAGGTCAATAGACTAACTATCTCAAGGCAAAATTAGAATATCTAGAGAACAACTTAGTACCCTCACATTTTGGTGGGGATTCTTGGAGGAAAAAGTAGAGAAAAATCTAAGGCTATATTTGCTGTTTCTATAGAATATCTCTCAGAATATAGAATATCTCTCAGAATCTCTGAAGGGACCCAATATCCTGTTCTTTTCCCAGAAATACAATGCAGTATAACCCCAAATGAAGTAAAATCAGAGTACAATGATGGAAAGACTCCGCTTTGGCCTTGGAGTCAGCAAACCCTGGTTCAAAAATTACATCTGATTCTTCCCATCTAAAATAACTTTGTGTGTTTTGTGTGTATCTTCATTATTGTGTTCCTTAGTTGTTTTCAATTATCTGACTTTTCATGATCCCTTTTGGAGGTTTCTTGGCAGAGATACTGGAGGGATTTGCCATTCCTTCTCTAACTCATTTTACTCATGAGGAAACTGAGGCAAACAGGGTTAAATGAGTTGTTCAGGGACACACAGCTAGTATCTGAGGCCAGATTTGAACTCAGGAAGATGAGTCTCCCTGAATCCAGATCTGACACTCTATCTACTTGAGCCATCTATATATTGTCTATAATTATATGGGCATATGTTGTCTTTGTTAAAATGTAAGGGTGGGGGATGACTACTTTTGTTTTTGAATTTCTAGTACCTAGAAAAATGACTTCTAAGCCAAAGCACTTAATAAGATATGCTTTTCTAAAAAATGTTCTTTTTCTAATAACATTTTAAAGTTACTTTACTGAGCTCACATGCCTTTTTCCCCCCATCTGATAAAATCTGAATTTAGCAAACCACTAAATCACAGGCCTTTAACCATATTTCCCCCTTTTCCTTCTTTTCTGTTTTTCCTTCCTTCCTTCCTTCCTTCCTTCCTTCCTTCCTTCCTTCCTTC